>QANZ01042567.1:6887-38152 GCA_003254925.1 Chamaecrista fasciculata
TTGGTTTGGGTTGACTCAATTATTTTCTTTAGCCCAACCCAACCCAACCCGTCAAATAAATTAATGAGCCCGAACCAACCTGCCCTAAACCCAACCCAACCCAGCCCGTGAACACCCCTAGTGGATTTCGTGCTTTTTGACCATGCACCTGATCTACACGTGCTTTTTCCAATCAGAAAAATACATTTTGTACAATTTGAAGTACAATTATTTACAGGGTAAAAATTCTACACGTGCTTTTTCCAATAAAAAAAAATTGTACAATTATCCAAAATGTATTTTACCCTGTAAATAATTATACTTCAAATATGGGCTATTTAACCAGTATATATTTAAAAAAATAAATATTTACTAAATAATAATTATTATAAAAATATTTACCAATATATATTTTCTTTTGCGGCGCTGGTTGACTTTTTGGTTTAGCCGCAAGTCGTTACCACTGGAAACAACTTGCGGCTAAATTTTTTTGCACGCAAGTCGCTACAGCTAGTAGCGACATGTGTGCAAGGCGCTAAATTTTCGGTGGCCCTTTACTTGCCGCAAGTTGCTGCCACCTGTAGCGACTTGCGGCAAATTTTTTTGCACGCAAGTCGTTACAGCTTGTACTGACTTGAGGCAATTAGTAACTCAGAAATTCGACCGTTTTTAACTTCCTCTATTTATACTTCTTCCCACCTTCATCCATTTCATTTTCATCTCCTCTTCTCATCTTTTCTCCTTCATTCTTCCCTTCATTTTCCATATTTCTTCTTCTTCTTCAATCATCATCCTACCATTACTTTTCTTCATTTTGAATCTCCAAGAGGTTAGTTACTTTTCTTTTAAACTTTTTCACTTGAGTTGAATTTTTTTGTATGATTTCAATATTTATAATGTATTTGCATTGTCTGTGATTATTTTCTATTGATTTTGTAGATTATATATAATTATTTCAAAGTTTTGTAAGGATAATATTAAATATTGAAGAAAATGTTCACAAATGCAGGTGAGATAAAAAAAATTCATCTTTTATTTATTTTTGTAAACAATGTAGTTAACATAGTTTTAATTAGCATTGATATTTATTTATTTCGATTATATTTCGTACAGGATACATGTTTCAACGCCGCAACACTGAAAGGGAGTTGAGTAGGATACGTGGGATTGACAGGCATGTAGCTGACTGGATTGATAAGATACCACGAGAAAAGTGGTCTCGTGCATATGATGACGGTCGGCGTTTTGGTCACATGACCACAAATCTCGCTGAATTTATGAATGGTGTTTTGAAGGGCGTTAGGAGCTTGCCAATACTGTCTATTGCACAAGCAACGCTCCACAGGTGTTTCCAATATTTCTGCGATCGAGCTACAAAAGCTAAAGCTCAAATGGAAGCTGGGCAAACTTATTGTGAAGAGTTGAGGAAAAGAATGCAGGAAAATTATAATCGAGCGCATACTTGCACAGTGCGTCACTTCGACATGGATCGACTAGAGGCCGAGGTGGAGGAAAAAGAGAACTCTCGCAACCGACACTCAAGCCGCATGTTTAAAGTGATGTTAAATTTGCGAAGATGTGACTGTGGACTTTTTCAGGCTTTGAAGTATCCATGTGTTCATGCAATTTCTGCATGTGATGAAAATCGAAGCTACTTTGAATATGTGGATCCCATATACAGATTGGACACTATTTTACAGACATACGTGCAGGAATTTCATCCTGTTGGAGGAGACGAGTGGTGGCCCGAGGCTCAAGGTCAAACTGTCATTCCTAATTATGCAATGGTAAGAACGAAGGGAAGGCCAAAATCCACTCGTTTCCGTAATGAGATGGATGATGCTAGGGAGTTTACAAGAGAATTAAGATGTGGGTTATGTAGAGAAGTTGGTCATATCGCAATACTTGTCCTTACATTGATAGATAAATTGTTTATGTATTAGGAGATTGATACGTTTGTAATGTAATCGGGACTATTTGCTAGCTTTTGTTGTCTCCAAATAGTTAAATTTATCATCACCTATGTTTGACTTTAGTTAAATTCATTTAAACTACATAAGGTAAAAACATACAACTATAACAATGTTACAAATATACAGCACAATCCAATCAATGTCTGTGTTTGCCCCCCCTAAAAAATCCCCCAGTGATACACCGTTTCGCCCATTTCTTACGTTTACCTTTTCCTAGTTCTTCTCCTACATTAGCATCTTGTACATCATTATTGTCATCCTCATTGTCGTCGTCGTCGTCATCCTCAACTTGTTGGGTAAATGCGGGTGGAGTTTGATATTGTTCATGAGCTTCAGCTTGATGTTGACTGAACACATCCAAATTACCCAATTGTTGAAATGGATTAAACTGTTGTGAGGAAAATTGTGCAAATCCTCCAACAGCATGTGAAGATGATTGTTGACCTTGGAATTTCTGAATATAGTCGGATGACACATGTGGTGATGATGCTTCACCTGTGAATGTAGGAACAAAACTAAATGGTACCATGCTCGGCCTCGGTGATGCGTGTGAGGATGATCCTTCACCTGTATGAACAACATTAGGAGCCTGAACATCTGGCGTATAATACTGGGGCGGCGTAAATGCTAGCGGCATATATTGTGGTTGCGGTGGCATCGGAGGGCTGATCGGCACGTGACCTTCAAATGGTGGAATTCTTATCTGAACATCTGGCCACTTAAGTTTGAAACCAGCAGGTCGTCGGCGCCTTCTTGTAGATGCGAGCTCAAGTTGATCAAATTGAGGTGTTGGGGGAGCGGGATGGATTGGACTATGGTGAAGTCGTCCTCTTTCGCCCATGCAATACAACATCCGAGCACACAGGTCTGTCATTTCATCATCTGGTTCCGCTCTATTCATGTTCATTTCGAGCAAATTCTCCACCCCCATTGCCTGTAATTCACAACAAACAACACCTTCATTTAATAATTCTTTACTGTCAAAACATAATTTAACACAAGAATACACAACAAATACTTGATTCAATACCGTATAAACTGAAACAGCATTTTCCGGAGAAATCCACCGTCGGGTGACCTTCCAATACCACTTTAAATACTCCGACGTCTGAAGAGTTAATGGAACATACAAGATCGGTGCGACGCAAACACGAGCTTGCGAATTTTCCCATACTCTAATATATCGGGCTTGCTCACTCTCCCAACCAATTTCCATTTTACCCTTTAATTCTTGGGTATGCTCCCAATCAATGTCAACCGGAGCGGCCGGTATAGGTTGATCAAACCCAAATTGTCTCATGACTCGATCTGGGCAATGCCACTCGATTATCCAGAAGCATATCAGAGGCACATTTGCAAGCCAAAGATGTTGACCCGCATTCATTTCAGGGGAATTTACCAAATACGGACGCCAGATAAACTGTAAATTAATTCCACATTAATGAATATTTAGAACAAGTATAGAAACAAACCAACTATTTGATTCAGGGAGAGAAACATTAGATATAGGCCCTAACAGTAGGGGAAGAAACATTAGATGAACATACTGTGATGATGAATCACCAAACAACTTCCCCCCTAACAGTAGCAAGATATAGGCCCTTGCATAGATTAGTAATTCTTCAGGTCCTACATTTTCATCAACCTGCAAGAAATTGTCTTTCAACCATTTAAGACGCAATCGTTGACCATTTATATCGGTTTCCTCGGGACGTCTGCCAAGGAGTCTTTCACATTCTTCAAACCAATCTAAATTAGTATCCCCAACAACTGGTTTGCCCTCAGCTTTCAAACCAATCAGAGCTGTCACATCCTGCAAGGTAATTGTAACCTCTTCTATTGGCATATGGAAGGTATGAGTTTCAGGTCTCCACCGCTCAACCAAGGCACTGATCAACTCTCTATCAACTTTAACAAATCCTAAACATGCTACTCCAAAAAATCCAGCTTGTGCCAACAACTGATGCAAAACTCTCGGGGGAAAATTATGCTCAGTATCGTCACATCTCCGAGCTTTTAGAACTCGATCGCCATACAATCATTCAAAAAATATTGATTTTTTTTAATGGTTGAAATGAACTTAAACGAATTATGTGACTTGCATATGATTAAACAAAAATTGACTTACATCTCCTTGCCAGACGGCCTGAGAAACATGTTTGTGATGCAAATATAGCAGTGATGGATCATCTGGTCCGGGGTTAATTAAAGATGCAGCACATAATTCAGCCATAGCTAATTCTACAACAAAAAGTAAATTTAATTCAGCACATAATTCAGCCATAGTTAATTCTACAACAATAATTACTAATAAATTTAATTTCTTTCACTACTCTTAAATAATACTAAAAATAATTCTCTATAATCATTAAACTTGACATTTGACATTATATATACAAAATAAAACAATAACTTATCTAAAAAATCATCTAAACAAATTATTAACAATATAATCTAAAATTGTTAAACAACTTTATTAACTAACATTTCTAATATTGTTAAACATATTAACATAATAAAAATTCTTAAAGATATCTACTAAATCAAATAACTTAAATCTAACTAATTATACTAATACATTATCTAATAACTTATCTAAAAAAAATACAAACATTAAATAATAAAAAATCACATATTTAAAAAAAATTCGTTTTGAAAAAAAAATAGTTGGATTTTCACATATTTTTTTTAAAAAAATACCACTACCCTAAACCCTAAAAATTATCACAAATTTTAAAAAAAAAATTCGTTTTGAAAAAAAAAATCAGATTATCAAAAAAAAATAATTACCACTATCCTAAACCCTAAAAATTATCACAAATTTAAAAAAAAATCGTTTTGAAAAAAAATAATCAGATTATCAAAAAAAATAAAATTACCACTACCCTAAATCCTAAAAATGAGCAGATATTTAAAAAAAAATTCGACAAAAAAATTAAATTTGTTGGAAACATACCTTAATATTTGTTTTTTTGGTGTGTATGTGCTATGTGGGGTAATGAAAGTGAAATGAGAAGAAGAAGGAGAAAGGGAAGTGGAGATGAAAGTGATTGTTTAGAGATTTGTGGGGTTGAAATGAAGGAGTTTGTGGGGTTGAAATTTTTGTGGGGTTAAAATGAAAGAGTTTGTGGGGTTGGAATTTTTTGGGGTTGAGATGAAGAAGGAATAGAGAAGAAGGAGGAAGGAACGAAATAGGGAGAAAGTTTGGAAGAGGAAAGAGACGGATGGGAGTGGAAAGAGACGGATGGGAAGAGGAAAGATAGGGAGAAATTTGAATTTGCAAACTTATCTGCCACGTGTCGCCTTCCCATTCGTCGGAAATCTCAAAAATCTCATCCGGATGCAATTGTTATCTGCCGCAAGTCGGTAGGAGTGATAGCGACTTGCGGCAATCTGAAATTGTGTGCAAGTCGCTACCACCCCTGCCAACTTGCGTGCAAAAATACTTGCCGCAAGTCGCTACCACCCCTAGCGACTTGCGGCAAGATGAAAAGCAAATTCGGCGCCGCAAAACAAAATATATATTAGTTAATATTTTTTAAAAAAATATAGTTTAGTTAATATTTATTTTTTTAAATATATACCTGTCATTTTATCTATATATTTGGAGCTGACCAAAAGGTACATGTCTGACCGTACATAAAGTTATTCCAATTTGATAATCTATTCTATATATATTGTATGGGCCCACTAATTATAATATATATATTTTATTATAAAGATAACTGAAGAAACCATTAACTAAAATATAAGGGGGTCCATTAACGATGTATCAAAAAAAAGGGGGCCATTAACACACACTGAGAAATAAATTACAACTAATTACTGGAGGTTATAAGTAATTAGTCAAATTTTTTCCGTCTCTGACTACAATCAAACGTACCAGTCAAAATTAAACTCTGCACAACAAACACATGGTACTAGTTTAGCATACAAGAGCAATCTGAGGCTCCAAATTCAAAGGATCAATTAGTTAATGACCGAAGAGATACCAAAATCAAACGAAACGACCTCATTTTCGGAGTTGAGAGGATTGAAATTGAAATATTGAATTGAGGTTGGAAGACTTGCTTGCTCAACAGAGAGATATGCACTTTCTTCCTTCACACTTTTGTTCACTACGCTTTCTGTTTAATGATGGCGTTTCTACTTCTGATTGAAATAGCAAGACGAGTACGAAGCCAAAAAAATAAATAAATGAAGGTTTAAGAATTAATAAATCCTTCTGTCCATGGTATTAATTATTGTTTTATCATCTTCTTATCCTACAATAATTAATTATTGATTATTATTATATTAGTAGTGTATTATCTTTTAAAAAAATAAATAAATGAAGGTTTTAGAATTTTAATTTTAAAATTCTTCACAAGTAAGTTAATGAGAAAACCTACTACTTATGGTCTTTGAATCGTTACTGAGTCAACGATTTAGTTCTTGAATTGTAAGAAAATACAAATCAGTGTCTGAATTTTATACCACTGTCAACCTTTTGGTCTTTGAATTGTAAAAAAATACATAGGGGTGTTCAGTGGGTTGGGCCAACCTGTCAACCCGTCAAAACCAACCCAACCCGCTAGTTTGGGTTGGTTTAGATTGAGCTGACGGGTTGGTTTGGGTTCAAAAAGTTGAACCCGCTGTGGTTTGGGTTGGGTTGCGGGTTTCAAGATTTTGAGCCCGCTCAACCCAACCCAAACCAACCCGCCGGCCCGCAAAAATATAAAATAAAAAATAAAAATAATTTTTTATTTAGTTAAAATTATATTTTAATATCACAAATAATATTATTTTTACAATTTGGTCAATTCATGAATTTTTATTCTTAATTTAGTCCATCAAAAATAAATTTTGAAGGATTAAATTAAAGAAAAAAAAATTAAGAGAGACCAAATTTTTAAAAAAATAAATATATAAAAAATAAAAAAATTAGTATCTACAAGCAGTGGAAGATCTCCAAGCAACAATCTCAGCCCTTCAAGCTTGATCGGATAATGGCAAAGCACAAAATATCTACAATATCTAGAACACGATAGGGAATAGTCTAAGATTAGTCTAAAATTATTTTATTGCTTTCTAGGATTAGTTTATTTTGCATTTTAAATTCCAATATTTTCTAATTCTGTCTTTTATGGTTCATTCTGTCTTTAGATTTTCTGTCTTTTATTTATTTGAACAACAATTTCCTTTAATTTATCATAAATAAAATGTTTCTTTGAACTTTTATATTATTCTTGATCTCAAGTCATTTTCGTTATTTATATCCAAAAAAAATAATAAAAAGAATAAATATATAAATATATATATAATTTGAAAAAAATAATAAAATAATAAAAATAAATAATAATAATAATAATAATAATAATAATAAACAATATAATGATATTTCCAAGTTTTAAAATTCCTCTCATCTTTCCTTTTAACATTGAGGACAATGTGTTCTTCTAAGTGTGAGGGAAAGAGGAGTAAATTTTCACACTCTTAGCCTAGTTCTTTACTTCTATTCGATTCTAACATTGGGGACAATGTTAAGTTTTAAGTGTGGGGGAGATAATTAAGTTAGAGTAATTTATATTTTGGTTCACCTAAAAATTTTTTGGTATTAATCTAAACATTTTATAAACTTTAAATATTTTTAAAATTTTATTTTCCTATTTTTAGTGCGTGATTTAAATTTACTTCACTTATTATATTTCACTTTTTGAGTAGAATTCGAATTAGTTGAATTTTTAATATGTTTTGAGTATTGAGTGAATAATTTCATATTCATGATAAGAGTTTAGTCTTAGCTATTTTCTATAGCCTTAAAATAATCTAAGTAATTTTCTAAGTTTAGTAGTATTGTTTGATTTTTATAGACCAATTTGAGAGAAACCCAGTCTAGTTGGCAGATTAAGCCTACATAATATAATACATATAAATATATCTATTAGAGAGAGATTAGTCTCTTATCTCTATTTTCTCTAGAACTTGTCTTAATTCTTGGTTAAAGCTTATTAGATTTAATGATTATTAATATGATAGAGACACTTGTTTCTTCAACCCCTTTATCCCAAACACTAGCCAGTTACCATAAATATATCTATCCTTTGTTAGCCCATTTGAGCCTATACACTAAGGTGTACTTATAAATTTTCTCATATAGATGGACTTTTCAATTCAACTCTCAAAGGTGAATTTAACTAGCAAAATTATTAGAAAAAAATATAAAAGATCTCGACAAAAAGAAAAAAATATATAAGTCGAGCAAAAATTAAAAAGTATCTTTGAGAAAGCTCAAATACTAAAAGTATTATCATAAGAGTCTATCAAGAGAAAAAGACTGGCCAGTCAAAAGAATAAAGTCCTGTGCCATATGACTCAAATGAGCTTCATAGTGAGCTAGCTACTTTCTTTTGATGGATAAGTGGAGTTGAATTGTTAAGAAAAACTTGAAGAAAGATTTTTAAGTAAAACACCGATTTTCTTTCTTTTCTCCCTATATTTCTTCTCATATATTAGCCTTTCCCATACATTACAACCCTATTAAAGTCCTCTTGATTAAAAATCATTATTTCACTTAAAGTGGAAACTTTGAGAATTTCTACAAGCTTATGGTAGAAACTTAGTCTAAGGCATGAATAGAGAGAATATGATACCCAATTAGTGAGGAGAGTGATACTATAAGATTGGTCTTATGAAGATTGGATTGCACTACTTTACTTAGTTACTTGCTTAGTAAATTCTATAGCTTTAATTTGTGACTATGTGTTGGTCTTGAATCATGAACTTGGGAAAGTTCCTTGATTCTTTGGCATATTCTTTCTTCTTCTACTTCGTACCTTTGCTCAGGAGTGCAAAGTCTTAAGTGTGGGGGATTTGATCAGCCCAAAAGTGAACAAGTTATTTGGCATTCTTTTAGTGTGTTTATAATAATAATATATTAGAATTAGACCAATTAATATGCTAAGGACAACACTAAGGTATGGTGAAATAAAGTGGATAAAATGAGTTAATTAGCGTTTATTTATTGTACTTTATAAATATGTGCTACTTGATGGTTTATTCAATGTTTCAGATATCCAAACAGGGTCAAACCAAGAGGAAATATCAGAATATTCTAGAAGATCACGTCGAGCACAAGATATCCTTGCGCCGCCATGTGGGCCGCCGGCCCAACATAGGTGAATCCCGCGGCGCACGGATCTGTTAGGAATATGATGTCAGCAAGTAAGCTTCAGCGTAGTTTGTTATTGCGCCGTCACTTTGAGCCAACGGCCCAAAAGGGAAATCTCGCGGCGCAGAATAATATGAAGCAGGAGAGTATGTTTTGCACGGCTATGATTCAAGATACGAAGATATAATCGAAATATCGCAGATATTTCGTTGCGCCTTCGTATTGGGCCGCCGGCGCAAGCAACGACCCAGAGGCGATTTTCTTCCATTGACTTGCGGACCAAGCACACTACTTGAGTTCACCATGATTCGTTGTAAAGTTCAGATGTTGATGTTGCATTTATGAGGTATGATGAACTCCTTCAAAGGTAATTGTTGAAATTGTTTATATACAAGTCGTACATCATATTTTGTTAAAGTAATGAGACCTTGACATTCCCGGAGTTTGTCTCTCTCACGATTAATGAAGTAGCTCTTTAGGGTTTGCTAAAGAGTGGTTTACAATATCTTATGTGCATAATTAGGATTATTAATTGATATATAAGTTTGTTTATTGTTCCAATGTGGCAATAATATAAATTGCCCCGACGAGCTTTGGCAAATAGCTCATAGACCCAGTTTTGGATGAGTTACCTATCCTAATCTTGTATTATCTCCATTGTTTGATTGATTGTGTTTAAGGTTTAAATACATTGTCTAACTTGGAAAAGTAAATGCATATTTATTATCTATTCTCTATGATGAACGAACTATGATAGTCCATCCCTAGGGTTTTCTCTCAAGTATTATTAGTATTATTATTATTATTATTATTATTATTATTGTTTTGACTCTGAAGATCTTATTAAATCGTGACAACCCTCAAAGATAGAAGTTACAACCTTCGTCACTATTCTCTTAGCCTCATCACATTGAGTTCCGCGAGAGATCCGACCTTGGGTTAGCATCTATACTATATTTTAATAAATATAGTTATACTTGCAAGGCTCGAGTATAATTAAATTTGATCCGCTTGACACCTTACGACGGGTGTCCGGTCAGTCCCTGACCCATTTTTATTCCATTATTCTCAATTCACCTTCTTTTTTATCATCTTCATTCATTTTAGTCTCAAATCCTCAAAATAAAATAAGTAAAGTGTCCCAAAACTCTTTCAAACATTCCAATTTAGTCCTTAAAAATATTAAAAACCCTAAACCCCTAAACCCCAAACCCTAAACCATAAACCCTAAACTCTAAACCCTAAAAAAAGTCTGAGTTGAACAATTAGGTCCTTGACCCATTCTAATCACATTATTCTCATTTCCCCCTCTTTTCATCATCTTCATTCATTTTCGTCCCAAATCCTCAAAATAAAATTGTAAAATGTCCCAAAACTCTTCCAAATATTCCAATTTAGTCCTTAAAAAATTAAAAACCCTAAATCCTTAAAGAAGTCTGAGTTGAACAATTAGGTCCTTGACCCATTCTTATCTCATTATTCTCATTTCCCCCTCTTTTTCATCATCTTCATTCATTTTAGTCCCAAATCCTCAAAATAAAATTATAGTCTCAAAACTCTTCTAAATATTCCAATTTAGTCCTTAAAAATATTAAAAATCCTAAACCCCAAACCCAATCAATCTCAAATCATCATCAACATCATCATCTTCTCCCTCCTCCTCCCAACATCATCAACACCAAAACCCAGTCAATCATGATGATGATGATGGAGATTTGAGCTATTCGAGTTCAGATTTGTTTAAGCTGGATCATTTGATTGGAGGCGAAAGATACAAAGAAGAACTTCCTGTGTATGAAACTTGATAATAGGCCCAATAATTAGGAGGCCCAAATGGCAGAGTATGCCCCTGATCCAGCAGGCTAAAAACCCACCAGATGGATCATGTAGGCATGAACGACCTGTATCTCGCTATCAGGTGTGGACGCCCACAATCACGCAGGGTGTGGGCGCCCACGGACCAGCAAATAAGGAAACATTCCCTGAATCAATCAGGAGCCAATTAAGGATCGATCAAGATCCGCTGTCAATCAAGGCAAATCACTCAGAGATCCTTTCCCTTGATAACGCCTTAGCCATCAAGGCACCTTTCACAGAAAAGGAAATTACGTGGGAGCCAAGGATCACAATCAGATCAGCCGGGATCACAATCAAGCATCCAGGCATTTATGGCAAAATCACGCCAGATCACCCTCAACCAGTATAAAAGGTTAATCAATTAAGATTATCGAGCTCATAACCCTTACTAACTTAAGCATCGGAGGTGAATCGCAGGGCCACCCTGTGTGTTCATTGTCTTGCAGGTAACCTTGAACCCAGAGTTGCCTCATCTGAACCAAGTAATGACCCCCGTCCAGAACCTAGTTCATCACTGGCGCCAACTGTGGGGACTTTCATACAAAGTCCTTTATATTTGTTATCTTTAATTTTCATGGTTTATGTTTCAATTTCTTTTTCTGAACACGATGAACTCCTGGAAAAATTCATATGAATCTTCTATTTATATGTCTTCTCTAACCTGTGTGTTCATCTGAACTAGAAAGAAAGATGACATCAAACCCAGCCGATTGTCAAACTCCGTGAGGCTCAGTGACTCAATCCGTGCAGGATTCGACGCTCCTCCCTCCGCCCGAATTTCCAACTATTCAAGAAACGCCGACGCTGCCGAACCCAGTTCCAGCGGGGCAAAACACCATAGCACCAGATGATGGAATCGCTGCCTTTAAGGTAGGCATGCGAATGGAGATGGAAGAACTCCGCAGTCGTATCGAAAGCATGGCTGCCGAGAAAGCCAAGGGGAAGCAGGTCGCAGAGGACCTTGGGAGCAATAACATGGAGTCCACTCCTGAGAACGGAAATTCAGGAAGCCAGTTGCCAAACCCAGATCAGCAGACCCCTCCAAACCTGCAACCAACATCGCACGTGGCAGCCACCAGCCAACCTACACAGCAGCAAGTGTGGCCTGACGCCTACGCCTATCTACCGCAGGGGTACTACTATCCCCAGGGGTATTATTCACAATACTACTCAGGGTATGGCGCCTATGCCCAAGCGGCACCAAGCAGGATATATCAGCCAACGGGCGTCTACGACCCCGTGATACCATCAACAGGCGTTTACAACCCCGTAATACCATCAACTGCTCAGGGGCATGTGAGACCGCCCCCACCTGCAGAAGGAATTTTGGCACCTTACGTGCAAGCGGCAGAACTTGACAAGAACTACAAGATGCCGATGAAACTCACACCATACACTGGAGTGAAAGACCCGGAAGATCATTTGCTCAGTTTCTAGGCGACTATGAATATCTCCAACATGGGAGACCCTCAGAGGTGTAAGCTTTTCCTGATAACTCTGGAGGGACCAGCCTTGGATTGGTACTCAAAACTCCCAGTAGGGTCAGTCCACCGCTTCAGAGACCTGGAGGACATGTTCATGAAGCGGTTTCATACCATCAAAGTCTACAAGCAGCCAATGGCGATCTTGTCTGACGTTAGGCAAAATAAAGGAGAATCTCTGAGAGACTATCTAGCAAAGTTCAACAAGACTTGTCTGAACATCAAGGAGATCGATGACAAAATAGCAGTCTACTCCTTCCTCGCAGGAATCAGGCCTGGCCACGCCCACAAGGAACTGACCCATAGGAACCCCAAGTCTCTGGGGGAATTGCTCGAAATGGCTGAAGAATTCATTACCAAGGAGGACCTGGCCAAAACCCAGCGAGATCGCTTCGCGAGAATCGAACCTGACACCAGAAAGCCGCAAAGCAAGAACCCTGAGAGAGCCAGAGAAAGCTCAAGAGGAAGGGACCATCACAGGCGTCCTCGATCCCCACCCAGAGGGAAGTATCATGTCTATACCGTGCTTTCAGTAAGCCAGTCTGAAATCTTCCGCGAAATCGTCAATACTGATCTCTTTCCGAGATTCCTGGAACGCCCTAGAAGAGCGCGAAGAAACGTGGATACTAGCAAGTTCTGCAGATACCATAGAGGAAAGAGACACACCACCGATGAGTGTGTTACCCTGAGGGACGAAATTGAGAGCCTCATCCAGCAAGGACGCCTTCCATCCAAATTCATCAAGAATGATGGAAACAAAAGAACTAGAGACGAGAAGGACGCCCGAGAGGCGAAGAAATCCAAAGGCGATGACAACAAAAAAGGGGACCAACGCTCACCTCCCAAGGAAAACAAACCAACAGGCATCATTCATATGATCTCGGGAGGCATCGAGAAAAGCGGGGCAAAAACCCCACACAAAAGGAGAAAGGTGAACAGATCCATACTCAAGCTTGACTACAAAGGGACAGCTGCTGAGGAGAAATGGGTCGAACCCATAACATTCATTGATGACAAATTGTGGGAAGTCAATCGAGAATATGATGACCCCATGGTAAGCACAGCCCAGATTGGCAACTTTACTGTAGAGAGGATCATGGTTGACCAGGGCTCCTCTGCAGATATCCTGTACAAGCGATGCTTTGATCAGCTAGGAATCTCGATGGAGGATTTGAAAGACCATCACAGGAACCTGATAGGCTTCACCGTCAAATTTATAGTAGTGCAGGCTCCCTCAGCTTACAATGTCCTCCTAGGACGCCCCTCCCTCAACAAGATGAGAGCAGTGATCTCTACTACGCACCTGCGCATGAAGTTCCCAATGCCCCATGGAGTGGGACAGGCGAGGACCAACCAGGCGACCGCAAGGCAATGCTATGCAGTGAGCCTTGAGGCTACCAAGGAGGATGAACGTAAAAGGAAGGCTAAAACGCCCAAAGTTGATGACAGCGCCAAGGAGGAGGTGGACCATGAAATCCTGAACTGTGAAGTGGAGGATTTCAAAGACGAGGTCGAAGCACAAAGACGAAAGCCGATGGGTGATTTAGAAGTTGTCCAGCTGGGAGACAATGCGGAGAAAACCGTACAAATCAACATGCTGCTGCATGAAGCTGAGAAGGCTGGGCTCATTCAGCTCCTGAAGGCTTCCTCAGACGTCTTTGCCTGGCGTCCTGCCGACATGCCAGGGATCGATCCAAAACTCATTTGTCACAGCCTAAACACAGATGGAAGAACCAGAGTTATCCAACGAAAGCGCCTATTCGGCCAAGAACGTCAAATGGCAATCAAGGAGGAAGTGAGCAAGCTCTTTGCTGCAAGCCTCATCAGGGAAACCAAATACCCTCAGTGGCTTTCCAACGTGGTATTGGTCAAGAAAGCCAATGGCAAATGGAGAATGTGTGTTGACTTAACTGACCTGAACAAGGCCTGCCCAAAGGACCACTATCCTTTGCCTAACATCGACAAACTGGTGGATGGAACCTGCGGTCATCAGACCATGAGCTTCTTGGACGCCTTCAGCGGCTATAACCATATCAAAATGAATCCTGAGGACGCCGAAAAAACGTCCTTCATCACCAAACTGGGAACCTACTGTTACACAGTGATGCCTTTCGGATTGAAAAATGCGGGCGCCACCTACTAGAGAATGATGGATCTTTTCTTCAAAGATTACATCGGGAAGAACCTAGAGGTTTACGTGGACGACATGGTGGTAAAGACCAAAGAGGGAGGAAAGCACACTGAGGACCTGAAAGAAATCTTCAACCAGCTGAGGAAGTACCAGATGAAACTGAACCCCTCCAAGTGCGCTTTTGGGGTCAATGGAGGAAAGTTTCTGGGATTTATGCTCACCCACAGAGGAATTGAAGAAAACCCAGATCAGTGCAAGGCCATTTTGGAGATGAAAGCCCCAAAGACAGTCAAGGAAATACAACGCCTAAACGGCAGGCTAGCGGCTCTTCATAGGTTCCTGTCGAGGTAGAAGGCGCCCAGCGCCTTGTCAGCAATAAAGCTTTTTAGCTATTAGTTTCTACTTTCTTAAACATGTCGTGTCTTTAGAATTCCGTCTTTGTTCTTCTTGCAATTTACTTTCAAAGTCATTATGTAAGCCGTCCTACGACGCACAATTCGACATTAATAAAACGAGTATTACTCATCACGAGTTCTCTTTACATTTAGGTCTGCCGATAGATGCTTACCCTTTTTCAAAATGCTAAAAGCGAACAAAAAATTCGAATGGACCGAGGAATGCGAGGAAGCCTTCCAGAAGTTGAAAAAATATTTGGCGTCGCCGCCAACTCTGGTAATCCCAGTCAAAGACAAACCCATCTATGTCTATTTGGCGTCCACAGATGACGCAGTCAGCTCAGCTTTGGTGCTAGAAGTGGGAGAAGAACAAAAACCCATCTACTTCACCAGTAAAACTCTTACAGGAGCAGAAAAGCGGTATCATCGCCTGGAAAAGCTAACATTCTCATTACTTCAATCAACTAGGAAGTTGAGGCATTACTACCAACAGTATCAGATAATTGTCAGAACAGACAGACCCATCAAACAGATAGTGGAACAACCAGAAATCGCCGGAAGAATGTTGGTTTGGTCTGTGGAAATCTCAGAGTACGGGATAGCCTACGAGCCCAGAAGGGCCATTAAAGGACAAGCGTTGGCAGACTTCGTAGCCGAGATGACGGGACCCGAGAACGCCCAAGATTGGACGTGGAAGGTGCACATTGACGGAGCCGTGTCAAACTCACAACGAGGTGCAAGAGTAGTAATGCGAGCCCCAGATGGCTCCATCATGGAACAATCAATAGAAATTGAGTGTCCAATCACCAACAATCAAGCAGAGTACAAGGCCCAGATAGCTGCTCTAAAATTAGCAACGAACATCGGTGCCAGAAAGCTAGAAATCTTGGGAGACTCCCAACTAGTGATACAACATATGAACGGAGAGTACGAAACCAAAGACCCAATCATGGTCCAATACGCCGAAAAGGCGATGAAAATCATCGAAGGCTCTGGAATTGAAGTCACCTTCCAGCATATCTCTCCAAATGACAACGGCAAAGCAGATGAACTCGCCAAACTGGCGTCCAAGCCAACCAAAGGAGGCAGAGACTCCATCATCAAAACAAATCTAAGGGAGCCGTCAATCCTGGAACAGGATGTTCTTCCCGCGGAAGAAGTTGACGACTGGAGAACGCCAATATTCAAATATTTGGCCACAGGCACCCTAAGTTCAGACAAGAACGAAGCGAATGTTGGGAAATCACGGGGCGCGCAGCGGAAGCGATAATTAAAAATTTAAATAAAAGGGCGCAAAACAAACTTGTGATTTCCCTATGGATCCGCTAGCAGGATTTAAACCAGTGAAGGAAGAAGTTTTACCTCAATGTTTCAATCGGGCCGGTTTGAATGTTGTGACTCTGAGAAGTCCACTCCAAGTGTCCTTCCTCTGCTGGTGATCCACACGAACAGTTTGCTGACACCAAGGTGCTAGCCTTCAGTTCTTTTCTCCAAAAGAACTCGGGACTCCAATCTACGGTTCTTGGAATTCAAGAACAATTCTTGAATCAAGAATGATGGTGGCGCCAAGAACAACAAGAACTCCTTCTTGTTTTCACTCTCTAAAACCCTAAACCTAGAGAGCAAGTCGACTTTTCTATCTCTCTTGGAGAAACTCGATTTTACCTTCTCTCTACAATTAGGAAGCCTCAAATTTTCCCTCTCTAGGAAAAAGTCACCAAGTCGACTTTGCTAGGTCTCTTATATAGTGTTGGGAAATTTGATAATTATAATTAGGGAATCCCTAAATTATTGGATTATCAAAATATAAAATTATAAGATTACAATAATATTATAATTTTATGACTTGAATTCTTAATTAAAATATTACCTTAATATCTTAATTGAATTCAAAATGCAATCTTTGAGAATCAAATTGGAAGATCAAATCTTTCTCCTTGGTCCACAAGCCATCCGCCTTCCCTCTCTCTTTTATTAGGAATTTAATAAATCAAAATAACATTCCTAACTCTTAGTAAGTTATAACTAACTTATATATTTCCTAACAATATTGAATTAAGATAATACCCTATTATCTTTAATTCAAAATTTGAATCTTGAAATCAAAATCAAATCTTGAATTCAAATTCAAGTCATGACTTTAATTAACAAAACATTTTTATTAATTGAAATCATCCCAAAAGAGGCGCCACCCTCTATCCATCTTATCCTAATATTAGTGAATTTAATAAATCAATAATCTCCTAACTTTTAGGAAGCTTATCCAATTTATCATTCCCTAATATTTTAAATAAGAATCTAATTGCAAATAGATTAATCTAATTAACTATTTAACAATCAATATATTTAAACTTGTCCAACAAATTTAAATATCACAAATGTAGATTTTATTTAAGACAAGACTTCATGTCCCAGACATTCAGCTATGTCTTAAATCGTGTCACTCGAGTGACTCACGAATTAACCCTAATCTGTGTCCCTTTAAGCGGTGTCTAGATCCTGCTCATGTGTGACCCAGCAGGCCTCACGCGAAGTTGGCAGCAAGCCATCTCTATGACTCACAAGTCGAGAGCGGACTCTAGCAAGCCATCACGACTACCCAAAACATGTGAGTTATCGTTTTATCAAAACCGATTTAACCTTAGTACTACCTTGTCATAGACCCTATTGTCACACGATATTTTGGTCACGAATAAGGCACGAGAAAGTCATCCTTAATCCAAACCACAACTTTCTCGATTTCCTGAGTTAGTCCCATTTTCCTGAGTGGCCACTCTTTCCTTGGACAGACTCATCGAGGGCGCCAGTTAAATATCTCTCATCTCTATGAGGGACAAAATCCGATCTTGGTCAACCACATTCCTCAGCACTATAATCAAACAAACCCATACCTAGCCTGTATGGCTACCCTGCTACGGGCAACGTTGGACTAGGCCAAAGTTCGACAACTACAATGCTGGAATAGTCAAGACCTCAGGTCTAAGGCATCGTGACAGGTGTACAGGAGAGGCTAGCTAATGACTAAACCCATGCAGGACTCTCCAGGTCGGTCCAGCAACTTGTAACCCTTACATCATTGCACCATGACTCTCGTAAAGCATCTAGTGCATGTAGCTCCATACACCGAGGTCATGCTGGTCTTAGTTCATTCTCGCTCCCACGAGAACAATCGACCAGGGACAGATTTAGATTAATTATCTTATAATTAATCAAGGACTCTATCATAGTAAACATGCTAATAATATGATAACAACATAATTTATCAACTATAAATTAATCAAACATATGTTCAAAACATATACATAAAATGATTGGCCCTTGGGCACAATCTCCAACAGACTCCCACTTGCACTAGGTACAATCATTAATCAAACTGTTCCTACACTAGGAACATCCATTAATGTGTCTAATCTCCATTTGACATTACATGGCGTTCATGTAAGACCCGTGCTAGGGGTTTCGTAAGAGGATCGGAAACATTATCCTCGAATGCTACTTTACATATCTTGACATCACAATCTCAAGGTGATAACGTCTGAGTATATATCACTGCCGGAATGTCAGTGGGGACCCAGTCTCCACAGGGTGACCACCAAGCATACTTCAGACACTAGTTTTACGGTCCGCATCTCCACGCGACCAACCCTACGTTGTAGAATCAGCAATCGTGCTCTGCTTGGAACCTTTCCAACTCACGATGCCACCGTTCAAGAGAAACACGTATTCAGACTGCGATTTAAAACATCTTGGTCGGTTTGGAAAACGGGCACCTGTGTAACCAATTACACATCAGTTCCACCATAAACCAAGAATTCATCCTTAGTTCTTCTCAAGTACTTAAGGATGTTTATGACAGCGGTCCAATGATCCTCAATAGGGTCTTGTTGGAACCAGCTCGTCATGCACAGGGCAAATGACACAACTAGTCGAGTACATAGTATGGCATACATGATGGATCCTATTGCCGAAGCACAAGGGATGCCACTCATGCGCCCTCGCTCATCAAGTGTCTTGGGACACTAATTCTTGCTTAGGACTAAACCATGATTCATCGGTATGAATCCCTTCTTGGAGTCTTGCATACTGAACCCCTTCAGTACCTCATCCAAGTATGTACTCTGACTCAATCTAAGAAGCCTTCGAGATCTATCTCTATAGATCTTGATGCCTAGAATATAGGCAGCTTCTCCTAAGTCCTTCATTGAGAATGATTTTCCCAACCAAGATTCACAATCTCCAAGGTAGGATTATCATTTCCAACGAGCAAAATGTCATTGACATAAAGCACCAAGACCACAATTGTGGTCCCACTAACCTTCTTGTAAACACAAGGCTCGTCAGAGTTTTGTAAGAAGCCAAACTCTTTGACTACCTCATCAAAACGACGATTCTAACTCCGTGATGCTTGCTTCAATCCAAAAATGGATCTCTGAAGCTTGCACACCTTTCCTGGTTCCTCTGGACATACAAACCCCTCAGGTTGTGTCACGTACACATCCTCGGGCAGCCTTCCATTAAGGAATGCTGTTTTGACATCCATTTGCCATATCTCATAGTCATAATATGCGGCTATGGCAAGTAGGATCCTAATGGAATCGGCCATTGCAACTGGAGAAAATGTTTCGTCATCCCATGATGTTGAGTAAACCCCTTTGTAACTAGCCTCGCCTTGAAGATATTGACGTTGCCATCCGTGTCGGTTTTCTCCTTAAAACCCACTTGCACCCTACGGCTTTTACACCTTCAGGTGCATCAACTAAGGTCCATACCTTGTTGTCATACATGGATTGCATCTCAACCTTCATGGCTTCAACCCATTTCTCAGAGTTGGGACCCACGATAGCTTCTTGATAGGTGGTAGGCTCACCACGCTCCATGAGCAACACATCCTTGTTCTCAGTCATCAAAAATCCGTATCTTTGAGGTTGAGAACGTGTTCTATCAAACCTTTGTGGTCCTTGTGTCATTAGAGGAGCTTCCACAACTCCTTGTGGCTCTTCTCTAGTTTCCGTCTGCGCCTCTAGAGTGTCTTGTGGATCTTGAACTCCTTCAAGATCTATCTTACTCCCACTGTTTCTTTTGGAAACAAAATCCCTTTCTGAAAGGAATCCACTTCTGACTACAAACACTTTGTTGTCAGATGGGCAGTAGACATAATACCCCCTCGTTTCCTTGGGGTATCCCACAAATAAACACTTGAGGGTTTTGGGAGACAATTTATCGTTAGGCTGTTGCTTAACATAAACCTCACATCCCCAAACCTTGAAGTAAGACATAATGGGCCTCTTCCCATTCCATATCTCATATGGTGTCTTCTCAACTGCCTTAGACGGAACACGGTTAAGTGTGAACGCAACAGCTTCTAAAGCATTCCCCAAATAAGGATGGCGGAAGATCAGCTTGACTCATCATAGATCGAACCATATCTAATAAAGTTCGATTCCTCCTCTCAGAAACACCATTCCACTGTGGGGTTTCAGAAGGAGTAAGTCGTGAGACTATCCCTCAACTTCTAAAATGATTAATGAATTCTTGACCCAAATACTCGTCTCCTCGATCAGATCGAAAGACTTTGATTTTCTTGTCAAGTTGGTTCTCTACCTCACTTTGAAATCTCTTGAACATTTCAAAAGACTCTGACTTGTGCTTCATTAGGTAGACATAGTCAAACCTACTGAAGTCGTCAGTGAACGTAATGAAATATGAGCAACCACCTCTATCTTGAGTACTCATGGGTCCACATACATCACTATGTATGATTCCCAATAAGTCAGATGCCCTCTCACTGTAGCCAGTGAAAGGCGCCTTCGTCATCTTACCAAGTAAACAAGATTCGGAAGCATCATATGATTCAAAATCAAATGAGCTTAGAAGTCCATCTTTATGGAGCTTCGCTAGGCGTTTCTCGTTTATATGGCCTAAACGACAATGCCAAAGGTACGTAGGATTAGATTCACTAATCTTAATCCTTCTCGTATCAATGTTATAGATATCGTTATTACATTGTTGTTCCTATTTTAAGATGCAATGATTATCTTGCAAATCACCATAAGCAAATAAACATCATCTTTATAAATTGAACATCTACCATTACCATTCACACAAGTAAATCCTTCCTTATCCAAATAAGAAAGTGAAATAATGTTAGAACTTAGTGACGGTACATAATAACAATTGTTCAAAACAAATATCAGCCCAGAGGGCAGTACAAGCTCGAATGTTCCTACAGCAACGGCAGCAACCCTTGCTCCATTGCCCACTCGTAGGTCCACCTCGCCCCTGTCCAGCTTCCTACTGTCTCTAAGACCCTGCACATTTGTACAAATGTGAGAACCACATGCAGTATCTAATACCCAAGTGGTTGTAGAAAAATGAACACCTATAACATAGATACCTTAAATAGAGGCCTCAGCGCCTTTCTTCTGCTTCTTCAGATCTTCCATATACAGCTTGCAATTCCTCTTCGAGTGTCCAGGCTTCTGGCAGAAAAAGCAAACTGTATCCTTGACGGGCTTTGCCTTCTTGGCAGGTTGTGGGTTGGGCTTGGCTGCTGGCTTGGTCTCACCAACCACGGCCTTTCCCTTCCTCTTTCCTTTGCCCTTCCCCTTCCCCTTATTGTTCTGAACCAACAAGACGGTGCTCGGCGCCTTCTTAATGGATGCCTCAGCAGTCTTGAGCATCCCATGCAGTTTAGAAACGGATTTCTCCATGCCATTCATGTTGAAGTTCATGACAAACTGGTCATAACTTTTGGGTAGCGAGTTCAGGATCAAATCCGTCGCAAGCTCCGGTGCAATGGGAAATCCCAGCCTACCAAGGTGATCTATGTACCCCTTCATCCTCAAAACGTGGGTACTCACAGATCCACCTTCTGCCATCTTGCAAGAGTGCAGAGCCTTCGTGGTCTCAAACCTCTCTTGCCGAGCCTGTTGTTGGAACATTTCCCTAAGATGTGTAACCATCTCGTAGGCCCTCATGTTCTCCAAGTTCTTTTGGATCTCGGGAACCATGGTGGCCAACATCAGGCAAGCAACATCCACGGAGTCATTGACATGCTTCTCATAAGCATCTCTCTGAGCTCTTGGAGCGTTGGCTGCAGGCTGTGCGGGAATGGGGTTTTCCAGGACGTACAACTTCCTTTCCTGGGTGAGAACAATTCTCACATTGCGGAACCAGTCAAGGAAGTTAGTCCCAGTCAATTTATCCTTCTCAAGGATAGATCGCAGTGACAGTGTTGAACTAGTAGTTGCCAGATGATTCTACAATTTAAGATATGAAAGTTGATTAGCAAACTAATACATCCACCATATTATAAAACCCAGTAAAATTTATTATTAGTGGCTAAGACCCATATTTCACCAAAGTTTACCGTCGCGGAGGGCGATCATGCACCCTTTGGTTATTTAGGTAGGTAACTCCTTACCAATCACATCTCATGTGACTCTTAGATCTTTATGGGATTGTATCATCATATGATACTTATTACAGCATGTTTATCCCATCTAATGCCTTGAGGTCCAAATCCGATTTGATAACCCCATTAAGTCACACAGTAAAACTTGTGAATGGCTAGGCTCAAAACAACGAAGCCGAAGCCAGACCCCATATCATCAAGGCCCACTAAACACGTGTCGCGGAGGGCGATCACCGCACCTAGCAAACCAAGACTTCAACGAGGCATTGCGTTGAATCTTCCATTCACCCGTGCCTCCTCAAGGTCAAGGTAGATACGTGTCGCAGAGGGCGATCACCGCTCTACGATGAACAAGATTTTAACAGGGTGTTTTATTGATGGCATTAAAACTTAAGATTTTTAAAAGGGTTCAATTTTTAAATGTTCTGTTTTAGTTCAATTTTAAAACTAAACGAGTGTGCCAAGTGTTTATTTCCCCATGTATCATATACATATAAACACATGCACGAATTTTGTATCTCATACAAAATCCCACGCTCGTATCGTATACGTGGTTGTAGCGTAAAATTAAATATTGCATGTTAAAATTCGCACCCCTAGGCATACATCTAGCGCATTGCATCTCATACCAAATACTAAATGCATAAAAACATCGTGTTTAGACATGGCTCATCTACCCTATAATCCCCTCAAGCCAATGAGAGAATTTTTCTAAAAGGAAAAAAAAAATTACATTGGGAAAAACTTCAGTTACATTGAGGTATAAACAAAATGTAAAATTACATCAGAATATAGGGAGACGACACGCAGACTGTATTTACCAAAAATCCTAGAGCCATATCCAACACCATATAAAACATATATGAACAATTCACATATTAATATATCAAACACGACATACAATAACACATACAAAAACATTTTTTTAAATGTGTTCAATTAGGGTTTGTGCAATTTTAACATGCCTTTCTTGAAAAATTAAGCCTTATATCAATAATTATAGAATTCAAGAATCATATTCAAGAATTCAAATTATTGACCCAAAAATTTTAAAATTCATAATTTTAATAAATTTTCAGTCACCCCACAATATTATAATTAAAACAACTATAATTATAATTATTTGGGATTTTCGACCAAGGCCTCAAATTTTCAAGAAAAGTTTCAAATCAATCCAATTGATCTCCTATGTATCATATACATAAAGTTTGCACCAATTCCATAGATTAAGTTTTAAAAAAAAAACTTTCGGTGGATTTTCGCAAATTCAAACATACGATTGAAAGCGGTAAACAAACATCATACAACACATGTACAATCACAAAAACCAGTATTAAACCCAAAACCAACGTGGCTCTGATACCACTGTTGGGAAATCAGAAATCAAAGCGCGTAGCGGAAGCGAAGGAAAAATAATAAAAAAATAAAATTAACCTTAAATGGGCGCAAAACAAACTTGTGATTTCCCTACAGATCCGCTAGCAGGATTTAAACCGGTGAAGGAAGAAGTTTTACCTCAATGTTTCAATCGGCCCAGTTTGAATGTTGCGACTTTGAGAAGTCCACTCCAAGTGTCCTTCCTCTGCCGGTGATCCACACGAACAGTTTGCTGACACCAAGGTGCTAGCCTTCAGTTCTTTTCTCCAAAAGAACTCGGGACACCAATCTACGGTTCTTGGAATTCAAGAACAATTCTTGAATCAAGAATGATGGTGGCGCCAAGAACAACAAGAACTCCTTCTTGTTTTCTCTCTCTAAAACCCTAAACCTAGAGAGCAAGTCGACTTTTCTCTCTCTCTTGGAGAAACTCGATTTTACCTTCTATCTACAATTAGGAAGCCTCAAATTTTCTCTCTCTATGAAAAAGTCACCAAGTCGACTTTGCTAGGTCTCTTGTATAGAGTTGGGAAATTTGATAATTATAATTAGGGAATCCCTAAATTATTGGATTATCAAAATATAAAATTATAAGATTACAATAATATTATAATTTTATGACTTGAATTCTTAATTAAAATATTACCTCAATATCTTAATTGAATTCAAAATGCAATCTTTGAGAATCAAAATGGAAGATCAAATCTTTCTCCTTGGTCCACAAGCCATGCGCCTTCCCTCTCTCTTTTATTAGGAATTTAATAAATCAAAATAACATTCCTAACTCCTAGGAAGTTATAACTAACTTATATATTTCCTAACAATATTGAATTAAGATAATACCCTATTATCTTTAATTCAAAATTTGAATCTTGAAATCAAAATCAAATCTTGAATTTCAAATTCAAGTCATGACTTTAATTAACAAAACATTTTTATTAATTGAAATCATCCCAAAAGAGGCGCCACCCTCTATCCATCTTATCCTAATATTAGTGAATTTAATAAATCAACAATCTCCTAACTTTTAGGAAGCTTATCCAATTTATGATTCCCTAATATTTTAAATAAGAATCTAATTGCAAATAGATTAATCTAATTAATTATTTAACAATCAATATATTTAAACTTGTCCAACAAATTTAAATATCACAAATGTAGATTTTATTTAAGACAAGACTTCATGTCCCAGACATTCAGCTATGTCTTAAATCGTGTCACTCGAGTGACTCACGAATTAACCCTAATTCGTGTCCCTTTAAGGGGTGTCTAGATCCTGCTCATGTGTGACCCAACAGGCCTCACGCGAAGTTGGCAGCAAGCCATCTCTATGACTCACAAGTCGAGAGAGGACTCTAGCAAGCCATCACGGCTACCCAAAACACGTGAGTTATCGTTTTATCAAAACCGATTTAACCTTAGTACTACCTTGTCATAGACCCTATTGTCACACGATATTTTGGTCTTGGTCAACGACATTCCTCAGCACTATAATCAACCAAACCCGTACCTAGCCTGTATGGCTACCCTGCTACGGGCAACGTTGGACTAGGCCAAAGTTCGACAACTACAATGCTGGAATAGTCAAGACCTCAAGTCTAAGGCATCGTGACAGGTGTACAGGAGAGGCTAGGTAATGACTAAACCCATGCAGGACTCTCTGGGTCGGTCCAGCAACTTGTAACCCTTACATCATTGCACCATGACTCTTGTAAAGCATCTAGTGCATGTAGCTCTATACACCGAGGTCATGCTGGTCTTATTTCATTCTCGCTCCCACGAGAACAATCGACCAGGGACAGATTCAGATTAATTATCTTATAATTAATCAAGGACGCTATCATAGTAAACATGCTAATAATATGATAACAACATAATTTATCAACTATAAAAGAATCAAACATATGTTCAAAACATATACATAAAATGATTGGCCCTAGGGCACAATCTCCAACGGCAAGAAAGGCCACAAGGAGATCTGGCAGGTACTTCGTTAGACAAGGCGCCTTATATAGGAAAATCTTCAGTCATCCTGGGGCCAAGTGCATAGCAGGAGATGAGATTAACAGAGTATTAACCGAAGTCCACGAAGGGCTATGTGCGAGCCACCAAGGCCCGATGGCGATGCGAAAGAAAATCCAAAGAGCAGGCTACTTTTGGCCCACACTTCAGCAAGATGCTGAGAACAATGTCCGTTCGTGCGAGAAATGCCAAAAATACGCCAACATGATCCACTCACACGCAGCTCCCCTGAACGTCATCACCTCACCATGGCCCTTTGACCTTTGGGGGATAGACATAGCGGGACCTTTCCCAATGGCGACCTACCAGTGAAAATTTCTCATAGTCGCTGTAGACTACTTCACAAAGTGGGTGGAAGCCAAAGTTGTGGCGTCCATAACCACGGAAGCCATGGAGAAATTCGTGTGCCAGAACATCATCACCAGGTTTGGCATCCCAAACACATTGATATCTGACAATGGCGCACAGTTCATGAGCAAGAAATTCCAAGACTTCTGTAAGGTCTGGAAAATCCATCACAAAACCACCTCAGTGGAACATCCTGCCACAAATGGCCAGGTTGAATTGGCCAACAAAATCATCATATAAGGAATCAAAAGGAGACTGGAGTCAGCTAAGGGAAGATGAGTTGATGAACTCCCCTCAGTATTATGGTCATATAGAACCACAGAGCAAATAGCCACGAAGGAAACTCCCTTCGCCTTGGCGTATGGGCACGAAGCAGTGATACCTGCTGAAGTGAACGTCCCAACCGAGAGGATAATCAACTATCCAAGTGCCAATGATGCTAACTCCAGACTTGAAGAGCTGGATAGCTTGGAAGAAAGAAGAGAGGTGGCGGCCATTAGGCAAGCTGCCTACAACCAAATGGTTAAGAAATACCATGACTCCAAAATCAAACCCAGGACCCTCAAAATAGGGGACTTGGTACTCAGAACTGTGGAAAACAACAGGAAGGATCCCAGACACGGAAAGCTGGGGCCAAACTGGGAAGGCCCATATAGGGTTACAGAGATCCTGCCTGGCAACGCCTTTAAGCTAGAGACCTTCGAAGGAAAGCCACTTCCAAACGCCTGGAACATGGGCAAACTTAAATTTTATTTCCCTTAGTAAGGAAGCGTTGTAACAACCAAAGATGGCCACTAAGCCAATTGTACTGAGATTCTAAATCAATAAAGTGCATTTTTTTTCCTAACACACTGTGTTAACTATATTAAGTTGCTCGAGGGGACGCCCTCGGAACAGCAACAAAAAGGCTCTCGAAGGAGCCTTGTGAGTATGGCACTCACCAACCATGCGGACCGTCCCTCCCTTGGATGACTAGTCAAAAACTTAGCGTATGATAAGCAAACGCTCGAAGTGTGCCCATTGCGAGGCAGCACTTTAACGTGAAAACAATATGATAATCAAATCAAAGCATGGAAAACGCAAGTCAAACACGGCATGCAAAGCAGAGATAAAGCGCTGTAAACAAATATAACTAAACTAATAGCATAAATTTAGGGCGCCATCGCCCAGGTATCCAAAAAGTGGCACAAAGGCCATACAATACCAAGTTAAATGTGGCACAAAAGCCACAACAAATCCAACATAATTAAAAAAATGGTGCGCAGGCACAAAACAGAATGAACATAGGCACGCAGGCCTAAGCGTCAGCTGGGGTATCCTCAGTAATGGTGGCTAAAGGAGCTTCCTCAGTGTCCTCACCAGCAGGGGCGCTCTCGTCCGCAGCATCACCCGCGACATCATCCGCGGTGTTGTCACCTACAGCAGCACAATCTGCAGCGGGGCCCTCACCATCAGCCCCGCGAGCGTTGACATCACCATCCCCAGGAGTGGCGGCGTCCGTGACTCCCTGATCTTCCTTGCCCGGAAGAGGAACCACGCAATTCGGGAGCCAGGGAAATTCGTCATCACCCCGGGACTCATACCCCTTTAGCGCATAATTCTCGGGCATCCTAGGGATCTTCACAGCAAGGTCAGAGTCTAGGGGTTCCCGGATGAGCCTGCCCTCAACTATCTTATTTGGGCATACCCCTCCACTTGATCTGCCTCAGGGCTAACTCCTTAAGGGCTGCGTAGGCGTCCTTGCGATTTCAAACCTCGACTTCCAAACCAGCTACTTTCTCGTTCAGCTGGTTGATAACGCCAGTGGTCTCCTCCAGTTGGTTACCCCTCCGCTCATACCCAGTCTTGAGGGAATCTCGAGAAGCCTTCGTCAGGTCCAACTCATCCGTCAGCTCTTCAACAGCACGACACAACTTCTTGGCATCATCGCGTGCGTCATCCCTCTCAGAAATGAGATCTTTCCTGGAGATGTTGTTGGCTAACACACGCAACCCAGCAGCCAACAAAAATTGAGCGGTCTCCTCGGCAGGATCCCGAGTGTTCTTCGATGACGCCCTAGCTAGGTCGTCCCTCTTCATCGCTGCTACTTCGGAAAGGCAATTAGAAAGAATCTCCAGAGCGTTAAAGTCTCCAGCCTCCGGAGCAGCTGGAATTAGAGGAACTTCAACAGTGGGGCGTGCGCACTTTCGCGACGCCGCCTTCCCATCCTTGGCCGTAGGAGCAGCAGTTTCTTTTTCCCCGCCGATTGGATTGGCAAGAGAACTTGGAGCCGCAGTAGGCTCACAAATCGTAAGGCTCCCAAGCTTCCGAGGAGCAGGGGCAGGCTGCTTCTTCGAGGTGGCCACCACCTTCTCTTTCCCCTTGTCCCTGCAAGGACGCTTGGTCCCGATAACATCGACCAAGGAAGCCTCAACCACTGAAACATAAACAAAGCAAAGTTTAGAAACTATCACAAGGAAATGAAATATCATGCAAAAATGAAAAGAGACACATAAAACGCTTGGGATCAAAAAGGTCAGTGGTGATCAACCGCAGCGCCGCCAAGCGCTCATCAACGGTTAGGTCCCTCCAGGTGCATTCGAAGGGCCCAAGTCGAGGCCTCCTCCATGATAAGGGAAACATGGCGTGCTCATCCGATGCGCGAACCCAGAAAGTCCGGTCAGACCCCGACTCCTTAATAAAAACAAACTTATATTGCTATTCCTTGGGGTTGCTGACGGCATGCTCTAAAATCTTGGGGCGCCCTGGACGCCTGTAGTAGGAGATGAAGCAATTATCCACCCAGCGAGGGTAGAAAAAATACAAAAACAACCGGGCTGTGGCGGCAATGTCGTCCCTCCTGCATTTGGCGGCAAAGCCCAACAGGATGCGCCATCCATTAGCACTAACTTGAATCGGACAAATGTTCATAATGACTAGAAGATCCAGGACCGCAGGGTTGAAAGGAATTTCTATATCACAACCCCCAAGAGCATGCTCGCAAATCAAAAAGCCTCTTCCGTCGGTATAGTTCATGTCTAGCGGTGACGTCAGGTGACTTAGGGTGGAAATCTCACATCCCGACGACTGACGACGCGGCGAGGACGCCATCAATTTTCGGTTGAGCTCCTCGAGTACGTCCACACCAACATTTCAGGTGTAGTACTCCTTCACCACATCGCTAGTCAGATCCAAGAATGCCTTTTGTACATTTTCATTGGGTCTCTGAGGGCGCCCATCGACTACGGGACGCGCATTTCTCATGACTTCGGCCCTATCGGGACCACACGGCGTCGTCTCCCCTTGACCCAAGGAACGTTGGCCAACTTGCGATTCTGACAAAGAAACCACTCTGGGTGAGCTTGAAAATCAACTTCCTAACCATAGAACGTCTGCTGAGGATTGTCATCCCCTATGGACGCCCAGACAGGAACATCAGCGCCACCCGCTTCCTCGGGTGCAAATGACTCCTCATCCATGGATGCCGACTCCGCAGTAAGAGATAACATCTCGCCAATCTCCGTCGACGTGGACGAGGACAAGACAGCAGGCATCCCTTCAAGCTCTCCCAGAACATGGGACGAGGATGCCCCCGCATCACCATCTCTCCTATCCATGGGAGACGTGAACCTAAAAGGCGCTGATGATTCAGGAACAGAGTTATTGGGCGTTGACGTTCCAGGCGCTCTCGCACTGTTTCCAGCAGCTGAGGAAACATGACAGTTATAACCCATTTTATGAAGAACTCTCCTCCATTCACCATCAAAAAGGGGGAAACTGTTGGGAATTGTGCCCTAGGGCCAATCCTCTTTTATATATGTTATGAACATATGGATTAATTTATAGAGATAAATTAATGGTTTTCACATTATTAGCATGTTTACTGTGATAACGTCCATGATTAATTATAAGATAATTAATCTAAATTTGTCCCTGATCGATTGTTTTCGTGGGAGCGAAAATGAACTAAGATCAGCATGACGTCGGTGCATAGGGATGCACGCACTAGATGCTGGAACGAGAGTCATGGTGCAATTACGTAAGGGGTTACGAGTTGCTGGACTGAACCGGAGAGTCCTGCATGGGTTTAGTCATCAGCTTGCCTCTCCTGTACGCCTGTCACGACGCCTTAGACCTGAGGTCATCATTATTCCGGCGTTGCAGTTGTCAGACTTTGGCTTAGACCTGTCTCCCAAATCCCTCAAGTGTTTGTTTGTGGGATACCCTAAAGAAACAAAGGGGTATTACGTCTACTGCCCAACTGACAACAAAGTGTTTGTGGTCAGAAGTGGGTTCTTCTTAGAGAAGGATCTTGTTTCCAAAAGAAACAGTGGGAGTAAGATAGAGCTTGAAGAAGTTCAAGCTCCACAAGATGCATCAGAGGTGCAGACGGAAACTGGAGAAGTTCCACAAGAAGTTGTGGAAGCTCCTCCACAAACACAAGGACCACGAAGGTCTGACAGAACACGTTTTCAGCCAGAGAGATACTATGGGTTTCTCGTGACTAAAAACAAGGATGTGTTGCTCACGGAGCGTGGTGAACCCACCACCTATCAAGAGGCCATTGTAGATCCCAACTCAGAAAAATGGGTTGAAGCCATGAAGGCTGAGATGCAATCCATGTATGACAACCAAGTTTGGACCTTGGTCACTCCACCTGAAGGGGTAAAACCCGTAGGGTGCAAGTGGGTTTTCAAAGAGAAAACAGACATGGATGGCAACGTCAGCGTCTTCAAGGCGAGGTTAGTTGCAAAGGGATTTACGCAACGTCATGGTATAGACTATGACGAAACGTTTTCGCCTGTTGCAATGGCCAAATCCATTAGGATCCTCCTTGCCATAGCTGCATATTACGACTATGAGATATGGCAGATGGATGTCAAAACAGCATTCCTTAACGGAAGGCTGCCCGAGGATGTGTATATGATACAACCCGAGGGGTTTGAATGTCCTGAGGCACCAGACAAGGTGTGCAAGCTTCAGAGATCCATTTATGGATTGAAGCAAGCATCCAGGAGTTGGAATCATCGTTTTGATGAGGTCGTCAAAGAGTTTGGCTTCCTACAAAACCCTGACGAACCTTGTGTTTACAAGAAGGTTAGTGGGAGCACGATTGTGTTCTTGGTACTGTATGTCGATGACATACTACTCATTGGGAA
>QANZ01042567.1:41608-57026 GCA_003254925.1 Chamaecrista fasciculata
GAAACCCTAGTTCATTTGGCAATTTCGATTTTCATCCTAGTAGAGAGAGAAAATTCGCCACCCACCTTCCTAGAGAGAGAAGTCGATTTTCTCCTAAAGAGTTAGAGAGAAATTCGAAGTTGTGGGTTCCTAGGGTTCTTGGGAGAAGAAGAACAAAAGGAGTTTTGTTGCTGTCTCCTCCATAGTTGCGCCACCTAGCCTGAATTCAGAGAAGGAGTTCCTGAGTTCAACAGCTGTAGATTCAATCCCGGGTTTCTTTGGAGAAAGAAACAAGAAGGCTAGCACCTTGTGTTCGGGAAACTGTTCGTGTGGATTACCGGTAGCGGAAGGACGTGGAAACGGACCTCTCAGACTCACCAAGTTTAACCAGCCGATTGAAAGCTTGAGGTATAACACTTTTCGTATCTGGTTTTAAATTCAACTAGCGGATCTCAGGGTGGGAAATTCCTGGGGAGCGCAAAAATTTTTGTTTTACTTTTGCTTCCGCTGCGTGTTTTGCCCCGGGATTTCCCAACAGAAACGCCCTCGGGGAACAAAGAATCGTTTGGGAAAATGACCCTCAGCGGTTGTGGTTGATCACTAAACTCAGACCAGAATTCAAAAGATGAAGAAGATGACGAAGATGAAGGAGAAGGGTTAGAAAACTTACAGTCATCGAAGTTTATAACGCTGGTGAATCAAAGGAGAATCCTGGAGGAAAATGCTTGAAGAAATTGAAGAACACTGCGAAGAACGCAAAGAACATGAAGAACACAATGAGTAAAACTCGAATGAAAATCCAGAAATCACAACTGAAATGGCAAAGACAAATGTTGAAACACTCACCAGACGACGACGAGTACAGCTGCCGGAGCAAAGCAAACGGCGACAAGATGTTATGGAGCTTCGCAGGAGAGCAGTTCTTGCAGGTAAACTCGAAAGCACAGAGAAAATAAGGAGGAGAGAGGAAGCTGGAAAATGACAATGGAGAAATTGAGGAAGCAGAGGGAAGAGTTGGCTGTTTTGAAAAAACCGTCACGAAATTCGAAGAGGCTCATTAAATGCGCCCCCCTCGGTCCACGTTCCGCCATCATGGTGGAGTAAGAGCAAATCAGAAGCTGCAACGTGGCCGCGACGTGTTGACATGCAAAAAGTGAAGTGACGCAAAACGTCAGCAAGGAAACTGGAAGGACAAGGGTTGGTGGCACCAGATTCGTGAACGCCACATCAAGTTGGGTCACCACCATCCAGAATCTCCAAGGCAAAACTCGAGGCGTCAACGCCAACAACGCAAAAAAGGCTACAGTCAGTGTCGAGAAAGCCCTCGAGGGGGACTCCAATGATGGGGATAGAGCTTCACTTCTTTTGTTGGGACTAGTGATAATAGGCCCAATAATAAGGAGGCCCAAATGGCAGAGCATGCCCTTGATCCAGCAGGCTACAAACCCACCAGATGGATCACGTAGGCATGAACGACCTGTATCTCGCTATCAGGTGTGGACGCCCACAATCACGAAGGGTGTGGGCGCCCACGCACCAGCAAATAAGGAAACATTCCTTGAATCAATCAGGAGCCAATTAAGGATCGATCAAGATCCGCTGTCAATCAAGGCAAATCACTCAGAGATCCTTTCCCTTGANCTTCTCAAATTCGCGAATACGATAAGTCACCGATCAAAACTAGGTAAACATCTTTTCTTACTTAGTATAAACATAGTTAGTGGATCCGGGAAGGAATCACAGAGTTAGCTCTTATTTTTATTTGCGTTTTAGTCCAAAATTTTAATTTTCTTCCGCTGCGCTCCCTCTGTGATTTCCCAACACACTCTCTACTCAGTCAATTGAGATTATCGAGCTCATAACCCTTACTAACTTAAGCATCAGAGGTGAATCGCAGAGCCACCCTGTGTGTTCATTGTCTTGCAGGTAACCTTGAACCCAGAGTTTCCTCATTTGAACCAGGTAATGACCCCCAGCCAGAACCTAGTTCATCAAAACTACTGATTTGGAAACCAATAAGGCCATAGCTAGTGGTAGTATACGTTAATTTCTAGTGTGAGTGATTAATTAGTCTAGTGAGTGAGTCTATTCATCAGTGTCATTGTTTCCTTCTAAGAAAAGTAAAGAAAAAAAGAATTAAATTTTGTGTTTCATTCATTCCTTACTTTTTGTAACTCGATTCAAGAATTGACGAAGATGAAGAAAAAAAATATTAAAAACCCAGTCAATCATCATCAACAACATCATCCTTTCATCATCGTCGAATTCATTCTGAAATTCATCAATTTCAAATCTGTGAAGATGAAGATGATGAACGATTTCACAGATCTGATGAAGATGAATATGATTTTTGGATGATTTTTAGTCGAGGCGAAGAAGACAAGGAGCGATTTCACAGATTTGATGAAGATGAAGATGATTTTCGGGTGAAGATGAAGATGATGAACGATTTCAAAGATCTGAAATTGAAGGAAAGATGAAGATGATGAACGATTTTGGATGAAGGAATGATGAGATTAAAGAAGGAGTAGGAGGAGGAATGAAGATGATGATCGATTGGATGAAGATGATGAACAGTTGCATTTTTTTTTCATAATTTTTAGGATTTATTTTTAATTTTTAGCTGAAGGTTTGGGGTTTTAAGGCTTGGGATTTGGGGTTTGGAGTTTGAGGTTTATGGTTTGGGGTTTAGGGTTTTTAATTTTTGTAAGGACTAAATTAGAATGTTTGGAAGAGTTTTGGGACACTTTACAATTTTATTTTGAGGATTTGAGACTAAAATGAATGAAGATGATGAAAAAGAGGGTGAATTGAGAATAATGGAATAAAAATGGGTCAGGGACCTATTAGTGCAATGGTGAAATGTTGATGTGTTTCTTTTTTATTAACATGACAGCTTTTTTTTTAAGATAACGGGTGCTGACGTGGACATAACGGGACACATCAGCGTCCGTTATGTACACGTCAGCTTTTTTTGTAATGACAATATTTACCTTAAATTTCGTTTCGGTCCCTAATGTTATTTTTGCTCTATTTTGATTTTTAATGTTTCCTAAAAGTTTTATAATTGATCCCTAACTATTGAATGTGGTCATATCTCTCTCGTTTCACACTCGAAGCAATGCAATTAGAGCTACAAGGTTAAACTTGATAAGTTATTTCTTTACCCTGTTGGAGTTATCGGCAAACGATGCCAGATTGATCATGAAATCAAGCCCGAAAATGGGCTACTTATTTTATGGATTTAGTTATATATCTCTCTTTTCAAGTTTGGATGCAATGAAATCAAACCTAAAAAATACTCTTGACAAATATTTTCTCTGTCTAATTAGAGTCATTGACAAACGAGGTCAAATAATACTCTGAAAGTGAGTTTGGTCAAAACATCAATATTAGCTATCAGAGTATTATTTGACTTTGTTTGCTAACGGCCCCAACTAGTCAAAGAAAGACTTTGCCAAGAGTAATTTGTAGCTCCAATTTCGTTGCATTTAAGCTTAAAGCGAGAGAGATATGACCAAATTTATGAAACAAGCGGCCCATTTTTAGACCTCTTTTCATGCTTGATTTGACCTCATTTCTCAATGACTCCAATTGGATAAAGAAAAAACTCATCAAATTTAGGGTCCGTTTTCAAAAAGACGTTTTCAGTAATTCTAAAATCAAACTTGTGATATTTTGCAACTTTATACAAAAGTAAACTATTTAATCATTTTAATATAATCATTTAATAATAATTAAATTTAAAAGCATATAAAAATTAGAGTTATTCAAGTTAACATATTTTAAATATGAATAAGATTTTTGAACTTTATAAAACAAACATGTTTCATAAATATTGAAAATTTAGAAATGAAAATAGAAAACGAAAACATGAAATATTTCCTTAAACCAAAGAAGCCCAAGTTGTAGTTCTGATTTCACCATGTTCGTGTTTAAAATAAGAAAGATATGATCACATTCAATATTTAGGGACTAATTATGAAACTTTTAAGAAACATTAAAAGGATCAAAATGCAAAAAAAAAAATAAGAACCAAAACGAAACATAGGTTAAATATTTGGGACCAAAATAGCGTTTTGTCCAAAATTAAATTAAAAAAAGCAAAATTTCTACTTCAAAAAATCAATTTATTATTATTCAATCACTTGATGGCCCAAGAATGAGAATCCACACAATCATACAATATGGGTATAAGTTTATGGATTTATCTAACATGCCTTTATGACATATTTTAAAGTTTCTTCTGATTGGTTAGTAAAGCATTTCATATCTTGAAATCTATGAAATTTCATTTAAAATATAATTTATAATGTTTGAAAACTCACTTGACCAATAAAAAAAAACCTTATGGCACATGTTAAAAGAACCCTAAGATTATTATCCTAAAGACGGACCTAAACACTAATCTTCGAATATTCAGATTGTTATCAAGTACGTCCAATCTCACGTGTACCCGCCACGTTTCTTTATTCTATTAGACTAGCATATTATGTTTTTATGGACTGTGACAACTTTAAAAGATTTATGTTTTTATACTTTTATCATCATTTTTTATGGACTGTGACAACTTTAAAAAATTTACAAATTCAAAGTACATTATATAAATTTCAAAAATGATCTACTTAGTACTTATTATACCAAGACTAAACTATAATTTTGGTCCGTTATGTTTAAGATAAGATGCGATCCAATTATTTATCTTTTTTTTTTTTTAATTTTGGTCTTAAATTTATCTTCCCTAAAAGTTTTAGTACTTGTTGCTTCTTATACTAATGTAGTCATGTCTCTTTTATTTCAAATTCGAATGCAACGAGTCCCGAGTTCTGTGTTGCTTTTAACAAATTTTTTCTTTATTCAATTGAGGTTGTCAATAAACAAGGTTAAATTAGACTCCAAAAGTGGGTCGCTTGTTTCACAGTCAAACAAGTGAAACTACTCATATCTCTCTCATTTCAAGTTTGATTATAATGAGCTCAGAGCTACAAATTACTCTTGACAAGTCATTTTTTTGCCCAATTAGAGCTTTTAGCCAGTGAGGTCAATTTAAAGTTGAAAGCATATTTCCATAATTTTAAACTTTTTGGTTTTAGAATCACTTTTGAACACAATTTGATCTCATTTGCTAACGGTCCCAACTATGTAGAAAAATGACTTGTAAAAAATAACAAGCAGTTTTGAACTTGTCATAATCGGGCTTGAAATGAAAGAGATATGACCAATTTTACTTGTTTGACTATGAAATGAGTGGACCATTTTTTAAGTCCAATTTGACTTTCTTTTTTTGTTGTCAGCCTTAATTAAACAAAGAAAAGATTTGTTAAAAGCAACCCGTAACTCATAATTGTTGCATTTGAATTTGAAACGATATGATTATATTCAATCGGTGAGACTAATGAGTGAAATTTTTAAAAAAGATATAGTACCAAAATTACAAGATGAAAAAAGATAAAGGGCTGAATTGTAATATAAGTCTAAACTCTAAAGTGTAATTAATAATAAATAGTTTCCTCTAAAAAAAAAATTGGTTTACCAAGCTCATCCTTATTGGTTACGCGCCAAAAGCAAATAAATGTGTATATGTTTTATAACTGGACCAGTAGCTATTTTTTTAAGGAATTAAACTCATAAAAAATTGTGTATATGTTTTATTTTGGGAAATTCTAAGAAACCCTTTTCTTTTATTAAATCTATCAACAAAATAAGGACATGAAATAAATTCTTTAATGAAAAGCCATAATAAATGTTACTAATACTTAATACAAACACAATGATTAATCATAAATATAAATACAAATGAATTTTGTAATCAAGCATTTTTTTAACACTTTAAAGACCATTTGTTACACTATAAAAATTAAAAAAAGAAGACTGAAATTGTCATCAAAATTAAAATTTCTTCTTTTATTAAAAAAAATTATCATTCTGTTTTACTTTTAAAATTTTTCATACACCTTGATCAATGTACTGATAAAATAAATTTAAAATTCGCGTAACAAAAATATAATAAATTTTACATTAAAATTTGAATTATTTATAGCAATAAGATTTTATTTTGGAAAACTGGAAAATATTTAAAATAATAATTCATAATTTATTTATTTATTTCTTATTTTCCTCTCAAAATTATTAGGTCAAATAGTCATTTTAGTCCTAAATGTATATCTTAATGTTCATTTTGGTCTTTTATGTTTCAAATGTTCAAATTGGTCCTAAATATTGACAAAATGTTTCATTTTGGTCCCAAACCAATGAACTTGATCATATTTCTCTTATCTCTCATTTCAAGTTCAAAAGACTTATTAAGAGTGACTCGTAACTTTGCTGCATTCGAACTTGAAACGAGAGATATATAATTAATTTCTCTTGTTTGACCATAAAACGAATAGTCTATTCTTGGGACCGATTTGACTTTGTTTGTTAACGGTCCCAACTAGATAGAAGAGTACTATTTGAGAACAGTACATAGCTCTGAACTTGTCAATTCGAACTTGAAACGAGAGAAATATGACCATATTCAATAGTTTGGGACCAAAATGAAATATTTTTGCCAATATTTAAGACCAATTTAAACATTTTGAAACATAAAGGATCGAAATAAACATTAAGAGTTACACTTAGGACTTAAATCCTTTGATCAAATTATTAATTTGAACATCTTTTATAATTAATTGAGTAAACTAACAATTTGGTCCATGAAGGATCATCGAGTTCACAACTTGGTCCCTAAAAAATTGAAATATACATTTTAGTCCCTAAAAAAAATAGTATACTAATTAGTCCTTTTGTGGATTAATTAATACTATTTTAATCTTTTAGGGACTAAAAAATATACCATTTTAATCTTTCAGGGACTAAATGATTCATTTCAATTTTTCAGAGACTGAGTTATCAGCTCAATGATCTTTCAGGGACCAAATTATTAATTTTCTCTTTATAATTTCGGTATACACTTTATATATATAATAGGCTTAAGTGCACTTTTGGTCCCATAACTATGACAAAGGTTTCATTTTGGTCCCATAACTTTTTTTGTTGCAATTTTGGTCCCATAACTTCTCAAAAGGTTCCACCGTTAGTCCCTTGGTGAATTCCATCCATATTTAGCCGTCAAGTATGACGTGGCATAGTGACTAGGATCATGATGTGGCAAAATAAGATGAAATGGACTGAAATAGGATCTATATGCAACATATTAAAACTTATCTATACCCAACCACAATATATACAAAGAGTGGTACTTCCTCTTCCTCGTCAGCCCAACAGGATTTCCTCTTCCTTGTTCCTCTTCCCGATTTGCAGTCGCCGCCGCTTTGGTCGTTCGACTTTGGCTGAGGATCCCATCGACTTCGTCGGTTCCTTCTGCTTGAAGTCTCTTCTTCCCCACCAGATTGGTCCGTGTGCAGCACCACTCTTTGTATATATGGTGGTTGGGTAAAGATAAGTTTTAATATGTTGCATATAGTTCCTATTTCAGTCCACTTCATCTTATTTTGCCACATCATGATCCTAGTTACTATGCCACGTCATACCTAACGGCTAAATATAAATGGAATTCACCAAGGGACTAACGGTGGAACCTTTTGAGAAGTTATGGGACCAAAATTGCAACAAAAAATGTTATGGGACTAAAATGAAACCTTTGTCATAGTTATGGGACCAAAATTGTAACAAAAAAAGTTATGGGACCAAAATGAAACCTTTGTCATAGTTATGGGACCAAAATTGCAACAAAAAAAGTTATGGGACTAAAATGAAACCATTGTCATAGTTATGGGACCAAAAGTGCACTCCTATATAATAATTCATGAAGAGGTGTTTTTTCCTTTTCCCTTTTCGTGCCCAAGCAAGCAGCGAACAGCAAATTCCCTACTTCGGTCCAAGAATCTGGCTGCCACGCATTGCAAAAGCGCGCAGTGAGCGCGTGTATAGTACGCGCGTCGTGATCCACATTATTCTTTTTGGCCAAAGTGCACTTTTGGTCCCATAACTTTTGCTAAAGTCTCAATTTGGTCCCATAACTTTTTTGTTGTAGTTTTGGTCCCATATCTTTTGCTCAAGTTGTAGATTTGGTCTCGTGTTACACTTTTGGTCTCATATCTTTGGGTCATATTGTAGAATTGGTCTTATATATTTTAATCAAGTTGCATAATTAATACTATATCTTAGGGTCCGGTGCAGAATCGGTCTCATATCTTTGGATCAAGTGAGACTGTTAGTAAAGTTTTTTGCAAAAATATGGGACCAATTCTACAACCTGATCAAAATATATGAGATGAAAAGTGATACGAGACCAAATCTGCAACTTTCTGCGAAGATATAGGACCAAAAGTGCAACAAAAAAAGTCATGGGACCAAATTGAGACTTTTACAAATGTTATGGGACCAAAAGTGTACTTTGCCTTTTGCTTTTGAACTGCGATCCACATTATTCATCATACTGCTTCTTTCTTTCGTCTTCCCACTTGCAAGTTTCGAAAATCTCCCAAATTTGAAAGAAAAGTATCATACATAAATACTCATATCTCACCTACCGCCATCGATATCCAGATTCCTCCATTGATCTCTTCGCCGACGACGACGTTTATGGTCCCATTTTTCCGGTGACCGGAAAATGGTGGAGACGGTGGCGCTCGGGAGCGAGGAGGAACGGTCTTTGCTCGGACAAACCAACAATGGTGACCTATCCTGGCGGTTGAACTTCGACGGTTTTCAGTTATCTTCAGAGCACAAAGAGAAGAAGCCCTCACAACGTAGCCTCCATGACTGCCTTGGGGTTTTAGGTAATAGAATATGCTCGCACAGCAATCTGTCCTTTTCTATTTCTTTTGTTTCTTCTCTTTGAGAAATTGTATTTCTTTTCTATTTCGTAGTCTTAGTTATCTTTAATTCGGTTTTGTTTTTGTTTTATTCTAGTTTTAAATTTTAATTAACATCGAATCTGCAGACTGCAATCACTTTTTGAATTGATGGTTGTTATTGATGAGGAGTTTTGGACTGCTAGCTAGAATTCTTTTTTTTTTTTTTTTTTTTCCTTTTTTCTTTTGGATCATTCTTTTTCTTTAAATGCATAATAGTGAGATCGTTTCGTGTTTTGTTTCTCCAACCTTGTTTATTCACTTTGCTTATACTCTATGCTACTACTCTTTCGCTTTCTCCCTCTGTAATCCTAGACAGCATTCGCTGGTACTGAAGGAACTAATATGTATTCGGAAGAGGGTAGGCATGGATTTTGGATCTTTACAAATATTGAGTATCTTTTGTTTGAATTTGTGCATGGGAACTGGTATTTTCTGGGATTAGGCATGTGTAGTTGTTTTCTTGCTCTGCCTTTTGGTTTCAAATGATAGAAGCTGAGCTAATTGCAAAGCAAGGTTTATTGTTTTTTACGTTTGGGGGTTCTATGTCTTCGGTTTGGATAAGTTACATGGAGTTGGCTATAGAAGTTTTTGACTGATTGGAACTAGCACTTTGGTTTCATAACTTGATTAGAAGTTGTCTGCTCTTTTGATCTTTGTCTGGCTGACAGGTTTGAGTCAAAAGCTCGTTACTTGTTCTGTCTGTCATGAAATCAGTTTATTTTTGTATCTCCAGGTTTTTGGACCAGTTTGTACTTGTATGCTGTGGTCCATACAATCAAATTCTATCATCTTAGAATCGTAAAACATGATTGAGGACTTTCCTCATTTGTAAACATGTCTGTGTGTAGTTTTCTGTTTCAAAAAACTACTTTCCTTGGCAGGGTAGGGGGAATGCCTGTACGGAGATGAAATGTATATGGAATCCATATTTTCTTAATTGCGATAGAAATTTTCCTTCATTGATGCTGGTATTACCATAAATTAAACAAAAAGGGGGATCGAACGGATCATGTTTTGAGTTTTCTTTCTCATTCTTCTCCTTCATTTCTTCAGGTCCAGAAGACAATGTGGCCGAGTACTATCAGCAGCAGGTTGAAGTGCTTGAGGGATTTAATGAAATGGATGCCTTAGCTGAGCGTGGCTTTATTCCTGGAATGTCAAAGGTATCTACTTCATTGCTTCCTTAGTCATCTTTAGGTTTTTTATCAATATTTAATCAAGTTGCTTAACTGATCATCTTTTGTTGTATGCAGGAGGAGCGAGATAACTTGGCTAGAAGTGAGACATTTGCCATTAGATTATCGAATATTGCAAACATGGTTCTATTTGCTGCCAAAGTTTACGCATCTGTCAGAAGTGGGTCACTAGCTATCATTGCCTCCACTTTGGATTCACTTCTTGATTTACTTTCTGGATTCATCCTCTGGTTCACTGCATTTTCCATGCAAACGCCTAACCCATATCAGTACCCTATAGGAAAGAAACGGATGCAGCCATTGGTTAGTCCCCTAACCATTTGTTTTGTTATTCTATATATTTCTTTTATCTGAAGGTTCATTTTTCTGTTGCCAATCATTTACATGCAACCAAGGAATTGTGAATGACGTATTTACACTCTAAAGGGATTTGCTACATCATCAATCACATATTTGAGGATTATTTCTTTGGGGAACTTTGTTTTAGATTGCATATTCACCAGAGTAGTCTTATATTGTTGACGCATACTTTAATTGTATGATTTCTACATTTCTGTGCCCTTTGCATGGTGTTAATTTTCTTGAAATTTTGGTATATATATTTCAATTTAACTTCAATTTCAAGTTTTATCTGCACTTTGCTTAATTGCTTTCTTCAATTAAAGAAAATCCTACTTCATAAAGAAAGAACCACAAAATAAAAGCATTATTTCTGTATTAGTCGAAGGGAAACCTTACTCCAAATAGTAAAAAAGTACACTAGATCCAAGGAATATGTGTAATCTTCCTGCTTGTTTTTGGAATCTTACTGCCGGCGTTTATTTATTTATTTCTTCTAAGCCTCTTTTGCTGCATGTAAGAACTAATTTGTTGTTCGTAGCTTATCATTAGAAAGAATGGTTTGAATTCTGGATTTGTTTTCCTTTTTTGGATTCTTTGTGATTTATTCTCCTTGTGTTCTTGCTACTCGTGTGGAAAATGCTGATTCATTGTTCCCTTCTCTCAGGTATTCCTTTTATTTATGCTGTCAATTTGTATATTTGAAAAGGAAATAAAAATTGTAAATTGTGGTTGTGTTTGTGTACACATGTTGCATAACTCAAGTACCAAATGAAGTATGATATTTGATGGTTGATTGTATGATAATTAACTATGATGGCAACTTGTGTTGATATTTTAGTTTCAAAATTTGGGTTCAGGGAATTCTTGTTTTTGCCTCCGTCATGGCGACTCTGGGTCTGCAGATAATATTGGAGTCTCTGCGGACTCTAATATCTGATGTAAGTTCATTTTTCTCAAATTCTTAAATGCAATATCACAATCCTGATAATAAATAGTATTTTTTTTCCCAAGTGGCTGGATCTAAGTTTTGGGATAGATCTAATCTATCTCCGCATGTCTCTTACAGGAAAGTGCATTCAACTTGACCAAAGAGCAAGAGCGATGGGTTGTGGGCATTATGCTTTCAGTGACAGTGGTGAAATTCCTGCTGATGATTTATTGCCGCACTTTCACTAACGAAATTGTCAAAGCTTATGCCCAGGATCACTTTTTTGATGTGATCACAAATGTCATTGGCCTCATTGCTGCACTTTTAGCTAATTATTTTGATGACTGGATGGATCCTGTTGGTGCTATCATTGTAAGTGAGAAATTTCCTCATACTCTTTTCATACCTAATAAAGGATGCACTTGCAAATATTTCTTAGCTGCATTGCTGGCTAAAATTACTGGTTATCATGCTTTTCAAATATAAATGTACTTTGTTTGACGGGTGGCTAATTCAATACCTCAAATACTGATAATGAACCCAATGTTTCTATCTAGTGTAAATGAGTTCTCATTGACTTATTCCACAATTGATGTTTGTAACACTAGTTTCCCGATCTGTTTTTCAGTCCATGATTGACCTTTCTGCATGTTGTGATAGTATTTCCTTTTTCTTGTTATTAATGCTTATCTTTCTGTGGAGTGTCATACAATTATACAATTTCCATTAGTCATCATTGATGATTTTAAGCGTTGTGGTCTATGGGAGCCTAATAGAACCTCTGCAGATTAGTATTATTAATACATTAAAAACAGTATAATGGCCCTCAACAACCCGAACAGAAGATATGACTACAAAAAGATAAGCAATGATTTGTTATTAATTCTCTCTTCTAGTCATCATTGGTTAGGTTTTAAGTATAGTTACACAATTGGTTAGGATTTGTTATTAATTCTCTCTTCTTTTGTATGTATGGATCGCTGGAGGCCTATCAGAGCTCTTGTTATTTTACTGGAAAATTTTCTGTCACTTGCTTATTAATTATTAAGTCTAATTACTCCATGCAGCTTGCTTTGTACACTATACGCACATGGTCATTGACAGTGTTGGAAAATGTGAATTCCCTGGTTGGAAGATCAGCTGCGCCGGAGTATTTACAGAAACTCACATACCTCTGCTGGAACCACCACAAGGCCATAAGGCACATCGATACCGTTCGAGCTTACACATTTGGGTCTCATTACTTTGTTGAAGTTGATATTGTCCTGCCAGCAGACATGCCCTTGCAAGAAGCACACGATATCGGGGAGTCGCTGCAAGAGAAGCTTGAGCTTTTGCCTGAGATTGAGCGTGCCTTTGTTCATCTTGATTATGAGTACTCGCACAAACCTGAGCATGCCCAATCTCATTCATAGGAGCAGTAAGGTGTTTTCATTTTATCCTCTTTCTTCCTTCCTTCCCTACAAGTTGTAAACTTGAACCGTATTGTAGGTGTTAAATGTTATCTGAGTAGAAGCTGTACTTCCAGAGCCATTCTTTTGGACCTAAGGCTACTATGCACCCTGAAGAGGCCATCCAAATGTATTGCAAAGTGTGGTACAGTTGTAGGATATGAAATTAGTCCTTTTGGTTTTTGCTGTTGATTAGGTCTCTGAATAGGAAAACCAGGATGACCAAACTACTTAATGCAACTCTGGGTGAAGCTGCCTGCAACAGTGTAGAGAACTAATAGAGTAAACTAACAATTGAGTCGCTGAAAGATTACCTAACTGACAAGTCAGTCCCTGAAAGATTGAAATATACAGTTTAGTCCCTGAAAGATCAAAACGGTATAATAATTTGTCATTTTTATGGACTAAAAAATATACCGTTTTGATCTTTCAAGAACTAAATTGTACATTTTAATCTTTCAAAGATTGAGCTGTCAAGCTCAGTGATATTTCAAGCTCGGTGATATTTCAAAGTTCAAATTGTTTACTCTCAAGGTAAGTAAGCAAATTGTGATGCAAGTCTTTTAACATAATTTATCTTCATTTTACTAAGATGGGTAAAATGCAGATTGTAGACTTTGAAGTCACGAATCAGTATATGCTTCTGACAACCTGCTTGCCACTTTCTGTTTGTAGTACTTAAATTGTAATTGTAGCAGAATTTGGAATCGATTTTCACTCTTTTTTTGTAGTGTTCAGTTAATTTTTGTACTGAATTAAAAAAAAGGAAAAAGTTAATAATTTGAAGTTTCAATTATTTAAGTGAAATTGTAATTTTTATAAAAGCTCTTTCATAAAATTATCAAGAAATTTGAATAATTGAAAAAATTTATTCAAATAAAGATTTCTATTTTGCATTAACTTAAATTTCTTTAAAAATTATGTTCCTAGTTCCTACCTAAATTTATCTTCATCCAAATCCAAACAGTCAAAGATGTTCCAAAACGAAAAGCAAACACACCAAGTCTCAATTCATGCGTAATGGGAAACAAATACTATCAAACCTTTGTTCATCAAATTATAGAGTCAGTTTTATTTAGGTCAAAAAAATTTGTGGCATTGTTTTCTTCCTTAAACTCTCATTTTATTTTGTTTTATCCTTCAAAATGTGATTTCTTTGAAGTTTTTTCGTTATTCCTAACAAGAACAATTAAGATTAACTAAATTTATACTATTATATATGTTTGAGAGACTTTTTGGTAGTCGGTCTTCTAAAATTATAGTATAAAATAATATTTACTCAATATATTACAAATAAATATATATAAAAAAATAAAAATATCACCCCAACTTTAATAACCCACATTTCCATGAGGTCATGATAAGTTTTCATTCATACACATATAGGTGACGATTTTTTAAAAAAACATGAACTTTTATTTTAGTTATTGGATTAATTTCTTTTCTTTCTTCTATTTTTTTTCACTCATACCAATTTATATATAAATTTTAATAAATTATTTTAAACTTTATAAACATAACGGGCATGCAAAGCCCTCTAGTATTTCTTATGTGTCAAATTCATAACAAGTCAATTGATAAAGAGAAGAATAAAAAATTGTATTTTTAGTCACAAATTAGATTTAAATTTGTGATTAATTTTTTAAAAGAATAAAAATTTTTCTTTCAAAGTTATACTTTTATCTTTATCAATTCATTTATATTACACATACTCATCAGGTTAAAAATAATAAAAAAGTCAATGTATAAATTTAGTCTCATATCTTGTGCTAAATTCTTAATTTAGTCACATATCTTTGTTGTACTTTAGGTTTCATATAATTGAATTAAGTGCAAAATTAGTCACTTTTTTTATTGTTGTAAATTTGGTCTCATACCTTTAGGTCAAGTGTAAAATGATCCCATATTCAAGTTAGGTCAGAGTGAGATTAATGATGAAACTTTTTACAATACTATAAGATCAATTTTGCAACATGACCAAAAACTATAAGACTAAATCAAAAAAAAAATGAGACTAATTATGCACCAAAGTCAAAGATATGAGATCACAAGAACAAAAGAAAAATACGTGATTAAACTGAAAATTGAACATAAAATATGTGACTAAATTTACGTTTTGACCTAATAATAAAAATCAAACAAAATCAAGAAAACAAAATGATAAAAAGAACAATAAAAAGATCAATTTTTTGGAAGTGCACTTTTAATCCATAACTTTTGCTCAGGTTTCAATTTGATCCCATAATTTTTTTTGTCACACTTTTGGTCATATATCTTTTTCTTAGATTGCAGGTTTAGTCACATATCACTTTTATCCCACATCTTTTTGGTTATGTTACAAAATTGATCTCATATTTTTGTAAAAAATTTCACCATCAATCTCAGCCAACTCAAAGATATGAAACTAATTCTACATCTGACCTAAAAATATAAAAAAATACAAAATAAAAAAATTATGAGACCAAATTAAAATCTAAACAAAATTATGGCAATGGATCCTCTATTATATATAAATTTTGTGTTGTCTTTGCTGTTAAAAAAATCAGGAGCATTGATTATAACTAATGATCCAATAAGTGCCACATCAGGTCTCTTTTCCTTAAAACCAAAGCAGTAGATTTTTATCTTATTCCTCTTGTTTCGTGAAAAAAAAAAAAAAAA
>QANZ01042567.1:57446-71960 GCA_003254925.1 Chamaecrista fasciculata
GGTATCCGTCGGATACCAAATATTTTTTTCGGACGGATATGAATGGTACCCTAAATACCCTAAAGAATTGACATCCCTAGTTTAAAGTGTATATATATTAAGTTGTTATATGGGAAAAGTAAATGGGTGAAGTGAAAGGTGGGCTTTGCGCACATAGAACGTCCACGAGAAGGGAAACCCAATTGAAAATTGTCAATTTCCTCCCTGTGTATGTAATGTATGCGGGACTAAGTTCGTTTTTAGAAAATTGTTTTATTAATTATGTTAATTAATAAATATATTTAACACCCTTTAAATGCTTATTCGGAACAAACTATTTAGAGCACAAGTTTTGTAAATCTGAGGATCCATTGCTAAAAATTATGAGATCAAATGTAAAATATTTTTTTGGAAGTACATTTTTAGTTCTATAACTTCTGATCAAGTTTTAATTTAGTCTTACGATTTTTTTTGTTACATTATTGATCTCATATATTTTTCTCATATTGCAGATTTAATTTTGTATCGCTTTTAATCTCATATCTTACGGTCAGATTACAAAAATTTCACCATCATGATTCTACATCTGACTTAAAAATACACAACAAAAAATAATTATAAAACTAAATTAAAATCTAAACAAAAATTATGAGATCAAATGTAAGCTTTAGCCTAATTTTTTTTACCTAACAAACATGTTATTAGGTTAAAATTTGAGTAAACTACCAAATAGGTCCATGGATTTATGAGGCGCTGGCTGTTTGGTCCTTGGATTAATGAAATAGCCGAATACGTCCCAGAATTTATCGAACGTTAGTCAAATTGGTCTCTTCGTGAAATTGACGTTCCAAAAAGCCTACGTGGCACTTTAAGTGCTGACGTGACACGTTAACTGCCACGTCAGCACAGGTTAAATTGAAAAAAAAAATGCCAACTGTGTAAATTTTGCCACCTCAACATTATTATTTTAAAAAAAAAAGTCTAATTTGAGCAATTAGGTTCTTGACCCATTTTTATCTCATTATTTTCAGTTTCCCCTCTTTTTTATCATCTTCATTCATTTTAGTCCCAAATCCTCAAAATAAAATTGTAAAGTGTCCCAAAACTCTTCCAAACATTCCAATTTAGTCCTTAAAAGTATTAAAAACCCTAAAATCTAAACCCCAAACCCAAACTCTAAACCCTAAACTCCTAAACCCTAAACTCCAATTTAGTCCTTAAAAATATTAAAAATCCTAAACCCTAAACCCCTAAAAAACCACTCTCTTGTAATTTGGTCCCTAAGTCCTCAAATTTATTAAATCATAATTAAAAAAAAACATTGGTCCCAAAACCCGAATTTCATCCTCATCATCATCATCATCATCATCATCATCATCATCATCATCATCATCATCACCTTCATCATTGATCAGCCCAAATATTATAATATTATTTGGTCTTCTTTTTATATTATTTATAATATTTTACTATATAAATGACTAGATATACTACTAGTTTGGTGCCAAGGTGTTGTGATTTATAAATATATAAAAGTAGGCAATTTTGTAGTATTTTCTATATAATATTTGACTTATTGATTTATACTCTAAATTAGAGATACTGCATAATTGTTTGCTAGTGGTTTCAGGTCCAATATCACTTAATTATAACCACCAAATCTTGAGAGTCAAGTTTAAACCAACAAATCTTATCAAGAATCAAGCTGAAGATTTGAATTTGATTCCATATTTTGCCTATAAATAAAGCTCATCAATTCTAATTCAGGGAGACCACTTCAGAGCCCCATCTGGGTGTTCTACTACCAGAATCTCTTCCATCTTTTCTCTTAAAGTCCGTATGGACTAATTCCTTCATCCTAGAGGAGAATCCGAAGGAAGCCTGAGCTCATTGTTCTTCATCGTCCAGGGAGTTTATTATTATTATGTTTTCCTAATTCGCAATTAGATTACATTTGTATTTAATTGTTAATTAGTATCAGACAATAGTCTTAGGATTGTTCTTTAATATTTTCATAAACATTAGTTGTACTTCACTCTATCAAAAGAAAAAAAAAACTCAGTACTTCACACTCCTTTAAGATGGATTTCGATAGTACAGTCTCACAAACTTCACCTTTCGAGTTATGGAAGGCTCAATTGCATTGCCCTGTTATTGCAATGGATGTTGAGAATTCTAACAAGTAACAAGTGATGACCATGTCGCTGAGGAAACGCGCTCTTCAGTTTTAATTAAAGTGTTTTATAACTTCATTCACATGAATTTTAATTTACATATTCTGTGGCTGCTGGCTACAATTGGTTAGTTTCCAATCATCCTTCCCACTTACAGTCTCGTGATACTGATGATATTTCCTTCTCTTGGAAGGATTTTTGGAAGAGGAAAACCAATTTCAGAATCCTTGTTCTGGTGTGGAAAGTGTTGAATGATGCAATTCCTACAAAAGTTTAATGAATCTTCTCAATCATCACATCTAAGTTGATACTTTATTATTGCCCTCTCTGACATTTTTTTAAGTGCTCGTTTGCCAAAGCTGTCTGGTTTGAGTTCTCCTCTGGTATTGTTCTAAACCATCCTGCTTTAATATCCATCTACTCGTGGTTATCCTATTGGATTAGCAAATGGAGAAGGAATAGAATTGATTTGAACAGAGTTTGGACTCAAGTCCTAGTCACTATTGACACAATTTGGAACAAGGTGTTATGGGAATTCCTGTTTTGCTGTCTGTGAAATGGAGCATTGTTCAAACTATATTGTTCAAAACTCTGCTAATTAATCCTTCCCATGTGTCCTTCCTTTCCTCAACATGTTCACCATCTCCGGTTTGGCAAGTCATCAGTGGATCAGCTTTGATAGGCAAAAATTGGTTAAAGGGTCATTTTGGTCTTAAATATATGCCCTAATGTTCATTTTGGTCCATTATGTTTCAAAATGGTCTTAAATGAGGCCGTTAGTAAACGAGGTCAAATTGGTCGTAAAAGTAGAATGCTCGTTTCATGGTCAAATAAGCGAAGTTGATCATATCTCTCTCGTTTCAAATTCGATACGAGTTTCTCTTAACAAGTCTTCTGAACTTGAAATGAGAAACGAAAGAAATATGACTAAATTCAATAGTTTGGGACCAAAATGAATCATTTTCCCAACATTTTGGACTAATTTGAACATTTTAAAACATAATGGACCACAATGAACATTAGGATATTCATTTAGGACAAAAATGACCCTTTTTTTTTCCTGACAAAAATGACCCTTTGACTAGCATAAATTTATGGGGAGATACTGGCTTGTTTTCTGTCATGGTTTTGGTAATGACCCAATATCTCTGTAATATTCGTAGGATTGTTGATGCTCTCAAAGTTATTGTCTGCCCCTTTAGCTTACAAACTCTTGTTTTAGATATCAAGGTTTTGCTGCTTAGGATTGCATAGGGGTCTTTGCTAGAAGACCTTTTATTGTAAATTGTACTAGCTAAAACGTCCCTAAAATTTATACCGGTCAATTTTGTTTTCAATCTTTTTTTTTCGTCAATTTCGTCTTTAATGTTTCACATTTTGGTCAATTTTATCATTTACTCTTACTTTAGCTAAATATTAAAGACAATCTACGTGGCTAATGGTATATAATGTAAAATTGATAGAAAAAAAAAACTCAATTCCAACTCGAAAAACAGGATACAGTTTGTTGTTAATTTATTAAAAGAAATTATTCATGATAAAATTGATCAATATGTAAAATATTGGGGACAAAATTGACAACAAAAAAAGATTGAGGACTAAATTAACAATTGATGTAAAGTTTAGAGACTAAATTAATACTTTTGCCATATTGTTAGGAGTAGAGGAGCAGTCCTCTCTTTTTTTTTTTTTTTTTCATAGACAAAGGAAAACAAAAGATNTCTTTTTTTTTTTTTTTTACATAGACAAAGGAAAACAAAAGATAGAAACGAAATTACATAGGGACCATTCTGGGTAAAGCTACACCAGCAAGGTCATCCTGAAGAAGAAGAAGAAGAAGATTGACCGGAAATTCTGGAAATGTCCAGCTGATCATCTTTTCAGTACGACCAATTTTAGCCTTTTCAGCCCTCTCTTTTAGTTTCAAACTTTCAATTGTATTAGGCTATCGTAACTAGTTGTATTAAGTTCCTTTAATTAAAAAAAAAAAAAGTTCTGCAACACCCGTTATAGTGTAGTAAATTAAAAAACTACTTAAAAAATTTAGGCAAAAAAACCCTTTGTTCTTTAAATTTTATACTAATTTCCAATTTTGTTTTCACTATTTTCTTTGCGGTCAATTTTATTTTCAATGGTTTATATTTTGGTCAATTTCATCATTTTCTCTTGCTTTAATCCAATGAAGCATGGATACTGAAACGGACACGAGACACGATACTGACATGGATATACTGACACGCTAGATTCTTAAAATTATACAACACGACACGGCATATATTTATATAAATAAATAATTAAAAATTTATAAATTTTGATGAAAATTTTAAAAATAACAATATTTATTCATAATATATGTTACATGTGATATTATTTTTTATTGTTTGTTTTGATAAAGTCACAAATATTTATAAATTTTCATGTGTCGTGTGGGTGTCGAACGCGAACACATGTCTGACACGGCGACATGTTGTCAAAATGAAGTGTCCATGCTTCATAGCTTTAATCAAATATTAACGATAAATTTTTTGTGATTGATGACATGTAGGGGCGTTTGGTACACGGATTGGAAAAGTAGTTTCGGGATTAGGAGCTCCGGCATATACTAATCATACATTTGGTACGCGGATTAAAAAATTAGTATCCGAAATAATGTATTCCCACGAGTAGCATAATTTCCTAAAATAGCTATTTTTTTAATCCCACCCTAGGAGGTGAGATTAGTCTAATCCCATGGGATGAGATTATTTTGGTTCACATAAAATGACTAATTTACCCTCATTAAACATAGCTAATTAAATTTTGTTCTACAAACTATTTTCATCTCTCAGTAATTTTATTCTCTTTGTCAAACCTAACTAATATTTTACTTTGACAATTATAGTTATATTTTGGGTGATGATTTTTTTAGACTATTTTTTAATTTTAAGAATTATGACATTATGTTTTGAAATCGTAGTTTCTTGATAAATCATCAATTATGTAAAAACAAAGAACATTTTTTCAAAGTATTCTTATTAATTTTTTGGAGAATTTTTGCATTTGATAAGTTATTATTTGAGAATAAAAAGTTAAGGGCATATTTGAAAAAATATCAAATATTCCTAAGATTATTAAAGTTGAACCAAACACAAGATTGTAATATTTATAGGAATATTGCAAAATAATCCTATGACTGTTTTAACTCATCTAAACAAATATTTTTATATTCATGGGAATCACATTCCTAGAAATATAATTCTCGGGAATGAAAAAATAATCTGGGTACCAAACGCCCCCGTAATATAAAATTAATAGTAAAATAAACTCAAATTTTAATTCATATTGAAAAATAAAAGGGTAAATTACACTTTGGTACCCTGTGGTTTGACCCTATTTCACTTTGGTACCCTGTGGTTTGAAACTTGACACTTTGGTACCCTGTGGTATTCTCCTTTAATACTTTGGTACCCTTTGGAGTTATTTTGTAATTTTAACCATAATAAATTTTACAAAAATTACATATTGACCCCTAAATAATATGTATCTAGGGACCTATTTGTAATTTACCCAAAATAAAATGTAGTTAATTTATTAATAGAAGTTGGTCTAGAGATAAAATTGATCAAAATGTTAAATGTTGAGGATGAAATTGACAGAAAAAAAAATAAGGACGACATTAACCATTGAGATATAAAATTTAGAAAAATGCTTGTGTAAAAAATCTCCGCAAAACTCAAAACTCAAATAAGGGCTTAAATCTTGACGATTTGAGCATGATTTCATACAGCACCATTCCCATAAAATCTCATATCATATGCTTAAAAGGCCCATAGTTTTTTGGGCTTTATTGGGCCTGAGAAAGTTTCGGGCTTGTTCAGTTCTTTAAATATGACTCAAAAACAAGAAAAGACTGACAAAAACTTGCCCAAATAGAAAGGCTGATGATAAAGTGAAGGCCACAAATTTGAAAATGTGTTATTATATTATCTTTTGTTAAACCCTAGGATAAATGTTCGAGTAAACTACTAAATTGGTCTCTGGATTATTGATTCGCTGCTAGATTGGTCCCCAAATTTAGGAAATTGACAAATAAGTCCCCGAATTGTTCTAACGAGTCAAATAGGTCCTTCTGTGCATGTTATTCGGGGACCTATTTGACTAACGTTAGAAAAATTCGAGGACCTATTTGACTCGTTAGAAAAATTCGGGGACCTATTTGTCAATTTTCTAAATTCAGGGACCAATCTGTCAGCGAGCCAATAATCCAGGGACCAATTTGGTAGTTTACTCATAAATGTTCCGGATCCTCTGAATTTAGAGGTCCTCTAAAGTCTTTCACTCTTTTGTAGTTGAATGCTTCACTAATAAGTATCAAAACACAGTAACCCACCATTTTATTTGATGAAACGGTGTATTTTATTAAAAGAGTCTGTCACATGTCACAATTTTAGTGGAAATTAAAAAATGATCTAAATACAAAAAATTCTAGACAAATTAAATTTAGAGATTTTTTGTGGGCGTCACACCAGCTACAGCTACAGCTTGTGCTTAGACTTGAGAGTATATAGAATAAATTGACATTGAGAAGCAACTATACATATATGAAGCATACACTTCTGTCTAGACATACTTTTTCTCTTGTTTTAATACAGTATAAATATATATAATTAATACAAGAATCTTTAAAATGAATAGAGAAGTAGTACAAAAGGAGTAGTAGACTGTTTGTCACTTGTTTGGTTCAGCCAATGGGAGGATGCCACGCGAAGGCATGGGCAAGGTTTGGATGGTGGCGAGTAGGGAAATTCAATAGTGAACGAAAGGGAAAGAAACATATATATATACATAAGTGTTATTAATTATGAATAATATATAATTTGCAAAAAATACTCTTTTAGTCCCCCAAACTTTATATCAACTTTCAATTTTGTCATTAATGTTTTTTAGTTGTCAATTCCTCCTCTAATATTACACATTTTAATCAATTTTAATGAAAAAAGTATTGTTGGTACCCCCAAAGTTTGAGGTCATTTTCAGTTATATCCCTAAAAATTGTTTTGGTCAATTATACCTTAAACGTTTCATATTTGAGTCAATTGTACCCCTACCCCTAATTCCATTAATGAAACTAACGAAAAAAGTTGATGTGTCAGCTGACTCGGCTAATGGTTGCTAAGATGGCTCGTGAAGGTCAAAGTGAAGCAAATGTGACATAATTTGAAAGTACAACTGAAATCATAAATCCACTATTTCATCTTCTCAACTAAAAATCCCAGAAAATTTTCTCCATAGCCTAGCAGCTTTCTCTCCCTCTCCCTCTCCCTCTTACTTGATCTTCTTTGTCATCGACATGGAGACAAAGAGATGTGTGATGTGGATAAACCAAACGCGTCCAAAACAAGGAATCAAATAAACAAGATAAAAAGGCTTCAAGAAATTTTTTGAAACCTATACTTAGCCATTATATAAATAAATAAATAAATAAATAATTCTAACAAAAGTGATTATCTAAAGAAATTGGTTTGCCAAATTATTCCCCAAATCCCAAAAATAAGAGCCTAAATTTCATCTTTGTTTGTGTGGTTGCCAAAACCTTGATAAATAGAGGAGAAAGGTCGTCGTTGTGTTGTTGGTGATGACAGGTTCGATGGTGAAGACGATGAAACACTGGATTTAGGGTTTCAGTTGCACACCCAAAGTATGGGGTTAATTTCAGTTGTATCCTCAAACTATGTCACATTTGCTTCACTTTGATCTTCATGAGCCATGTCAGCAATCATCAGCTGAGTCAGCTAAAACATTAACTTTTTTTGTTAGTTTCATTAACAGAGTTAAGGTTGGGGTACATTTGACTTAAATATGAAACAATGAGGGTATAAATTGACAAAAAAAAACAAACTTTGGGGGTATAATTGTAAATGACCTCATACTTTAGGGGTACGAACATAACTTTTGTCCAATTTTAATTAATTTGTCATTTGGCTAATTTTTTTTGTAACTAAGCACAAAATACTGAGAGTATCCACCGTCGATAATATTATTAGTGACTAATATCCTCGTTGGTTGCTGACACCTCAAAGGGTGGGACAACTAGCCAAGGATTTAAGGTTGCTCCATACCCAAAGTTAAAAACCAAACCCAATTCAATAAATTATTAATGGCAAATTTCATCTTGTTTTTAAATCTAATTTAAGATTTTTGAGTTTCTTTTCTCATTAATTTTGTATTACATGTCATTATTAGCTGCATACAATATGTTGTTATATATTTGGTTAAAATAAAAATAAATAATGAAATTGACCAAAATGCGATATCAAGGACGAAATTAATAAGAAAATGATATTGAGAACGGAATTGAAAGTTGATAAAAAATTTAGGGATCAAAAGAGTAGTTTTACCTATTAATATGTTTGGAAAGTTGCATGTATACTTGTATTATATCAATTGTCAAAAATCAAGTAGCTAGAAGGGAAAGAAGAAGAAGAAGAAGAAAGGGTGTGGCGTTATGTTAATGTGTGTTACTGTAGGAGATGATGATGATGGATGTGGGGTTGTCGTTATGGAGGAATTGAAGGTGGGGGTACCCCACAAATCACGTGGTGGGCATGAGGGGGTACCCTAACCCTTATTGGGTAATCTAATCACTCACTATTCGACAAAGAAATGGTCATTTACTATCTCCTCTAATCTCCTCTCAACCAATTATCATTTATCTCCCACGTGGGACACTGGGTCCCACCCCAATAACTCTATTCTATTTTACTCTCTCTCTCTCTCTCTCTCTTTCTCTCTCTACCTATAACCCTAGCTAATTAACCTCTGTCTTTCTCTCTCCTTCAGATCATATTGTAAGTAAACTATTCATGTATAAATATATGCATATTCACACCACTTCACTCAAAAACTCTTGATTAATTATTTGAAGAACAAGATCGACTTCAAGAGCTACATATACATAAAATATAGATATATACATAAGCTATATATATATATATACACACACCCGAGGTATATATATATTGATCATGGGGGATTCTTCTTCTTCTTCATCTTCTTCTGCTTCCTACATTCATATGGTATGTGTAATAAGCAAGTTTATTTGATCTTTATTAATTATATATATACGTATAATTAAAATAGTTTCAAACTTTCAATATGGTAATACATGCATAAAGATGATGATTTGTGTTATATATATATATATATATAAAAAGTTGACGTGTATATTTGATTCTATATATGTGTTTGTGTATGTGTGTACTTGTGTAGGTGCAGCACCTGATCGAGAAGTGTTTGATCTTCCACATGACGAAGGAAGAATGCATGGAAGCCCTCTCTAAACATGCAAACATTAAACCTGTCATAACCTCCACTGGTATATATATATATATATATTCCTAATTTTACTCCCTTTTTTCTTTCACATATATTCATATTTCATACACACACTGTTTAAGAAACGATGTTCAAAAGAATATTCAAGTTTACATGCATATGTATAAGCTACTTAATCAAAGTTTTACTGCTTGATCAACAAAATCTAGTTGGCAACTTTGTATAGTTTAGGTTGACCTCATTAATTAGAGTAAACTAATAATTCGGTCTCCTAAAAGATCATGACGTTAACAATTTAGTCCTTGAAATATTAAAATACACAGTTTAGTTTTAGGATATTAAAATAATATATACTTAGTAGTCCTTTGTTGATAAAATAGTATATCAATTTAAGGACTTATGAGTATTCTTGAAATATCAGGGATTATTATTAAATTGTTAGTTTTCTCTATTAATTTTGTTTAAGTTTCGGTAACAAAATCTGATATTGGGTAGTTTTTTGCATCGCTACTCAATTTATGTTTTGAACGGCCAAAATTAAAGAACACATAATTTGTTTAAAAGGGTACAAATATAGAGCACTAGAGTGCTTTCAGTGTTCGGTGCCTTTCTCTCTCTTCAAAAATTTATTTTTTATTAAATTTTTGTTTAAAAATGGGAGAAAGAAAGACACATAGCACATTGATAAGCACTCTACAAATCAAACAAGCCACCTATTCATATAAACCCTATAAATAATTTACCAAAAAAACCTATAAATAAATCTCTCTCTCCCACTATATATATATATATGTTGTGTTATTCCCGTAGATTATATAATTCTTTCAATTTAGTCTCAAAAAAATAAAATTATAAGGTAATTTAGTCTTCAAAGATACAATTATAAATAATTAATTTGGTCAGTCAATTCTTCTATTAAAGTTACTAACTATAACGACATGATGGCAATTTGCAATTGTTTGTTCTCTCAACTAGCTAGAGTAGTATACTGCGTTATAAACAATATTAAATTTATTATTGTCGACTATGCAAATTGATTTATAGTTGTATTTTTAGTGAATAATTTTATCTATTAGTTCGAGATTGAATTAAGATATTTGTCATCTCTTAGTATTGAATTATTAATCTAGTCCATCTATATATAATCATAAGTTCATAACCCTCTAGTTTGAAGTCAATTTTTTTATGTGAACGTGTAGCTCCTATACCTAGCTAAAGCCTAAAGTCTAAGCAACTTGACTGTGTGTCTGTGTGTGTAGTATGGATTTTTAAGTATACTGAGAGGCTTTAGTGATCCAAACCATATTGTTTACATATACGTATAGATAGAACATACATACATATATCGATCTCAATTTTAATATATACACACATATATATAGATATAGGTCAAATTACACTTTTGGTCATATTTTTTGTTCACGTCTCAATTTGAACCATGTCTTTTGTTCAGGTCTCAATTTTGTCTTATATCTTTTTTTATTGCACTTTTGGTCTCATATATTTTAGTTAAGTTGCAGATTTTATTTCATATCTTTTGGTTATGTTATAGAATTGATCACATATCTTTGCATGAGGAGGTTCTATATTGTGGGACTAACGGTAAAAGTTCTTGCAAAGATATGGAATCAAATCTGCAACAAAAAAAATGAGATTAATTATGTATTGACTAAAAGACAAGACAGAAAATGTAATAAAAAATGATACAGGACTAGATTAAAATCTGAGCAAACGATACAAAACCAAAAGTGTACGTTGGACTATCGATATATTATATAGATTTTAAATTAAACAGTGTATATCTGATATCTAGCATTCATGCTATGATATATATATATATATATAATATCATAGTAGTATAGGACAAACAAACATTCCAAATAAATGAGGCCATATATATCAATCACATACTAATATCGAAGACACAGAAGCATGAACATGGATATACAGATGCTATAATTTGTAAGAGACGAATTATTAGTTATTACTATTGTTTAATATTAATATTATATATATATATGTAACAAATTAAATTTGTTATATATATATGTATGTGTGTGGTGATATTTTTGTTTGTGTAGTGTGGAATGAGCTTGAGAAAGAGAACAAGGAATTCTTCGAAGCATACGCCGAATCGAAGAGTAAAGACGATAGAATGTCGGAAGAAGAGACAAGTGAGATGATACAGAAGATGATCTCTGATAATTTCAATTCCTCCTCTAATAATAACAATAAACACCATGCACCCCACGACGATTGACCTACTTTTCATTATATTTTATATTCTTCCCTTGAAAACGATCTCTCTCTATCTTATTTATCACTTTTATTGTATATTATTTCTCTCTCTCTCTCTCTCTCTCTAATATATTTGTGTTCATTATTAATTCACAAATATATGTTACTTTTAAGGCCAAAGTCTTAAAGTAGTCCCTTATATATAGGGTAGGTTTCAAATTCGTCCCTTATCTTTCATTTGTTTTAGATTTGTCTTATATGTTTCCATGATATTTCAGACTTGTCCAAAAAAATGCTTTCCATGATATTTCAAACTTGATCTCATTTGCTAGCGATCCTAATTGGACAGAAAAATAACTCTTCAAGAGTTCGCACAAAGCTTCAAATTCATCGCATTCGGGCTTCAAACAAGAGAGATATGACCAATTACACTTATTTGGCCGTGAAACGAGTTACCTACTTTTGAGACTCGATTTAATCTCATTTATTGATGGTCCCAAAGTACACGTCAAAAGAAACTCGTAGCTTTGAATTTATCACATTTGAACTTAAAATAAGAGAGATATGCTCATATTAAGTATTTTTGGAGCCAATTTGAAACATAATAGAAACATGTAGTACTAACCTAAAACAAATGAAAGATAAGGGACTAATTTGAAACCTACCCCATACATAAAGGACCAATTTGAGACTTTGGTCTACTTTTTATTGTTTTTGTTGCCTTCCTCAACGTAACTTCTTCCTTCACTACCCTCCAAAACACACAACACACTCTCTCTCTTTCGTACATATGCATGGACCATGCATGCCTTCTTGTCCTACCTTCTAGCTAGTTGCCTATAGCTACATATATATGTATTGTTATCGTCATAAACCTTCTTTAAGCACATATAAGCATATACATATGGTGCCCAATGTTCACTATACCCTACCCTTTCTTTCTGTCTTTTTCACCAAAGATTCTTAAGTACGTACACTCAGTCTAGCTAGCTATATTAATAATAAAATTAAATCAAACCAAATATATTATTATATATGTCAATAATAGCTAGCATGCAAGTTTCCAATAAAGGTTGACTCAATTGATAAGGAGTCGACTCATAATCTATAAGGTCGTGAATTCGATTCTCGGTTGTTTTTATGTGAGAGTCTTATTGGTAGACGATCTATAAATACCTCTGTGAGCGCTCATAGAGTCTTGGAGATATGTTCTGATCTTTGTGAATTTTCAGAGTCTAATTCACCTAAACTTTTTTTTTAAAAAAAAAATAGCTAGCATGCAAGCTAGAGATCTTTGACCTAGCAAATAACGGCATGCCACGTCAGCGAAGGAGGATAACCCTGTAATTTGATGCATGCATGTAATGTCTGATCGATATATGAAGATAATAATATAGTTGGGTGCTGATTTGGCAGATTGTGATTGGGCTATGTTGTGTGGGGAAATCTCTCAACTTCACTATATATACCACATATACGTAGGAGAAATGAGAATCCAAAACGTGGAAAGTCATAAAGGCCACTTGCTTTGTCTTTATATTGGCATGTAACGATAATAATGCAATCCATGTCTGTGCAGTACGAATTGTAAAAGCACTAAAATTATTGGATTCTTATGTATAAAAAAGCATCCCACGTCTACATCGTCAGCTTTATCATGTGTTTAATATTAATCTCTAATTTAGTACTTCTCTTTTACATATGAGCTACAAACTCAACCAATTATATTATTTAGGGTAAATCATAAAGAAAGTCACTGTAATTTGGGATAGTTAGAGATCAAGACTGTGGTTCAAAACATGGCAATAAGATGTACAGGTTTACTCTGTTGGTAAAAAGGGGTCCTATTTGAAATTTAAAGAAAAATTTAGTTAAAATATCATTTTAAGACCATGATTATTAATTTTTTATGCATTTGATTCCTCTTTTTATATGGAAGAGGAATTTTGGCGCAAAACCAGAAATGTTTCAAGGTGATGAATGAAATTTTGACCCTTGAAACTTGAATGCACGAACCATATATATTCTTAAGCAAAAAAACGTTATTTTTCAGAACTTAGCTCTGAATTCTCTAATATACTTTTCAACATCCAAATTCATATCTAGGTTTCGAAAAGCACCGTTTGATCTTTTTGTTGTGATAAAATGTTGGACAAAATTGAGTTTTAATGAACTAACGTACAGATCACGTGCCAAATTTCGTCTGAAACTAACAGAAAAATGGTTTAAAGTACTAAAGAGGTAACAATGAATACCTCAAGATATTAAAGTATCACTTTTTAACCACATGATAAATGTAATTTATTCTAATTTTAATTGCAGGTTTACATAGAGGACAATTTAAATGGGTCAGCTATATATATAGTTTTTCTTTTGAAGGATTTCAAGAGTTGGCAAGCCATTTTGAAGGATGGTCGACAAGAAAAGTGTTAGAAGAATATAGTAGGCTTTTGATAGAACACGAAAACAGAGTAGGCTTTGATAGTGTGGTCACTGTCCTTAAGGAAATTAAGCCCCCACTATTTGTATGCTGCTGGGTGTTTATGGCAGAGTTCCTCCAGGATTTACAAAGCCTGGTGTTATAGCCAGCAATACTATAACACCTTCTGAACACAAAACAGAGAAAGATAAGTTGAATATGAGATGCTCTGTTTTTTGAGAAGAAGTGTTATTTATAGGAAAAATCTGAACAGATACAACCTTTCAGATTCTAACATAAATAACAGATTACAACCTTTCATAAACGAACATTCATATCTGTTTAAAAGTGAACAATCATGTCTCTTCAGGATTAAACTGAATTCTCTGT
>QANZ01042567.1:73659-89708 GCA_003254925.1 Chamaecrista fasciculata
GACCAAAATTGCAACAAAATCACCAAGGGACTAACGGTGGAACCTTTTGAGAAGTTATGGGACCAAAATTGCAACAAAAAAAGTTATGGGACCAAAATGAAACCTCCGTCATAGTTATGGGACCAAAATTGCAACAAAAAAAGTTATGGGACCAAAATGAAACCTTTGTCATAGTTATGGGACCAAAATTGCAACAAAAAAAGTTATGGTACCAAAATGAAACCTTTATCATAGTTATGAGACCAAAAGTGCACTTAAGCCTTATTTTTAAGAAAGACTAGCTTTTTTAATGGGACAACTTTTTTTGTTGGCTTTTGCAAATAAGACGACATCATCACCAAATCGAAGGTGAGAGTGTGCAAGGTTTGAGTCTTTGAAAGTGCAAAGAGTTTTTTTTTAAGTCCCATACAATCTCTAGATGTTTTAAGAATCTCACAATTAAATTTTAACTCAATTTGTAGCACCTAATAACAATGGCTATTTTCAACTTGAAAGAAAATGGAGGGAGGGGGAAGGGAATCAAGAGAACATTGATGTACTTATCCAGTAAGTGTAAGCATGGGGAATCACAATAAATTACCCAAACACATTTACTATTAAAAGCATATATATTTATAAACAATTTACCCATTTTCAAAAGCAATTCTATTTCTCAAAATCACTTGGGAAACTTAAAAGCAATCCCAAACAGCCCTGATAGGCTGAAGGCTCCCCATCTCAATATATAGTCCCTGTCAGTTCCAATCTCAGGCCCAACTTTTATTCTCTAACCAGATCATAATTGCAACTTTCAAGGACATTAAGCTGATTAACTAGCAGTGCATCATATGGTTATAACTCAATGGAATATATCAATACAAAATACAAAAACAGAAATGTCATTAAAATATTGGGAGTAAAAACAGATAAAGGAAAAAGTACTCTTGGTACCCACCCTCACCGTATGAAGTCAGCATCAGTTATACCCCGAAAGTTTTTTAGGTCAATTGTACTCCCAATCTTTTCTTTCTTGTATCAATTATACCCACAATTTTGATGTACAATTGACTCAAATGTGAAACATTGGAGGTACCATTGACTTCAAAAAAAAACTTTGGGGATACAACTGAAACTCACCTCATACTTTAGGAGTGTCAAGAATACTTTTGCCAACAGATAAAAGAAAACAGAAGAATCAATATCAATAGGCATTCTGTCACTCTGTTGAAACTTGAAACTCATTAGCATCTAACCAGATAAATAATTTATAGGCGATATTAAAATGGATGCAGCGATTTACCCATTAGTTATAAACCAGCAGATAATACAGGTCACATCAGCTTGAAGGTGATCTTACACTAAATAGCTAGACAAACTCATCCTGAGAAACGAACATTAGCACTCCTCTGATGTTTCCTAAAACTGCCCAAAATCTTCTCCCCCTACACCATATAGGTTTACAACTATATGCCACAAAAACTGAAACACTCAAACCTAACGGCCACGACCTCGCCCACGTCCACGGCCACGACCCCGACCCCGGCCCAATGGCTTCCCTGGAGATGAAAAAGAAATTAATGAATCCAGAACACAATAAATAATAACATGAAGCAAATGTGTCTGAATGGAAAGTCAGTCAAACTAAATATGGTACCGGCAGTGGGTTTCTTAGGCTTCACCCTAGGTGCTTCTTCAACCAACAAAGTCTCAAGATTTAAGCTGTCAGGAAGGATGTAATAACGGATGTTGTTACCCCTCACACTAAGATGATCCAGAGTCACTGGGTTCTTTCCTTTCAGAGTGAGCTTAACTGTCTTCAAATGTGTGTTCATACTAATATCCACACCTGCAGTACAAGTCCAAAGGAACAGTTTAGCTCAATATTCCTGACTTCAAGTGGTAAGCTCTACTTTAATATAAAAACATATTAATAGAGGAGAAACGTCCAGATACAACTTTGTAAGGAGGAAGGAGAATAAGATATTATCGGTAAAGACAGTTATAGAAAAAAATTATCATCACAGTAAGGCTACCCAATCCCTCTGCAAAGCATAAAAACTACAAAAGCCATAAAAACTATTCTGTGACAATCAAAATACATCAACTGTTGCGAAAGGGGCTCCACGGGTAATGGTGAATAGTGTTGTGTGCTGAGACATTAGTATGCAGCACATGTAACTAAATAATCCAAAATAGCAATACAGATTACCAGAATATGGATTTCACACATCATTTAAGAACCTCAACAACAGTTGGTTATCAGTCATGGAAGATCCCAAATGCACAAAATCAAAAATGAAGGATGATTAAATTTAGGAAGCAAACATTTTTATACTATTGCATATCAAGATTAAGGGCCTGTTAGGAGTGCTTTTGCCTAATGACATTTATAAATGGTGTTGAGATGTGAAATTATTTAAATAGGTATAGAATGATTGTGATAGGTAGAAAGAATTGTATAGATATTTTAAAATTGTATAAGGGTAGAAATGAAAGAAAGAAAATGAGTTGTTGAAAAATGGTTGGAGTTTGTGTTAGAATTTGTGCTAATGAACCTTTTGATGCTTTTGCAAATGGTAGCGATAATGCCATTTACAACTACAATTACATAAATGAATTATTAACAATAAATAATATAAATTTTAAAATTTCTACTCTATACTATTTTTCTTACCGACTACAATCATTACATACCTGTTTAAATAATTTCATATCTCAACACCATTTGCAAATGGAGTTCATTCCCAAACAGACCCTATAAATCCAATATACTCTGACAACTGGGTAGGCAGAAATTAGAGAAATTTGAAGGGGTCATGGAAAAACATGAAGAGATTAATGTCTACACAAACACAAATGGACAGAAAAAGAGATGAAAAACAGAGAAGAAACAGGGAATGGGGAGAGAAACAGGGCTAACAAAGAAAAAGAACTGACATGGGATGTCTCATGTATGGCACCAGAGGTACTTGTCAATGACACCATGGACTACACAAAATGGAGAATGTGGTGCTGGTGCATGCCAAATTGTGCCACTTGAGAAGTACACCACTAGCAATGGTATAAACCATTAACAACTATTTTCCATCCCACAATAGCTGTTCCATGTCCAGATAATGGTCAATGAAATAAAAAATCACTATCCCAGCTTAAAGGTTTGCCTTCCTCGCTCCTTCCAAAACCTAATATGCCAATCACCTAACCAGCTTATAATGATCCAAACTCAAAAGGACATAACGACCATTCACTAAAATCTTCAGACAGCTTGTTACAAACAAAATTGAATGTGGTAGAAAGCTATAATAACTTAGCAGATGTTTCTGAGATAGAATCATATAAGCAGACAGATCAGGAGAAGCAGATTGCTATGTGGTCTAGGAACCTTCAGTATATCATTATTGGGTTTAATCCTCTTAAGTATCACTAACTTGAAAATAAACAAATAAATAAACTTGAACTTCAAAAGTGAGTTGAGAGCTTAATTTGTATAGGAATAGGAGCTATTCCAATGGTGACTAGTTCACTACATCTTACCTCAAAACAAAACCTTTTCTGAAACAAACATTTGTTCTACAGTCTTTTATTGCATCAGAAGAATGGGATAAGAGTTTCTATGCTCGTAGTATTGAGGCCAAAACAGTAATTCAACACAAAAATGCTAATATTAATATATGTACTACAACTATAAATCAGAAGTCATAAGCTCAACTCTCATAACCAAAGTGAAGAAAAAAAGCCTAAAGGGAGGCATTTTTTAAAAAATAAAACAAGAAGACAGTTAAATCATTTTTAAAAACACTTGGGTAATGTTGAGCAAAATGCCATTAAAATTTAAAAAACAAAATTAGAAACAGTTTTATCTCAAGTGGGTCAAAGAGGTTCAGCAAGGATAAAACACAGATCCATCCATTCTAGATTACCATTCGTAACTTAACTAGAAGAGCAATTTTCATGTCACAGTGATCATGTCAGTTTAAATGACAATTCACTGTCTCTGATTTACTCAATGATACTAATAGTTGGCAATGTGTATCACATCAAGTCATCATTAACTCACACGCTTCCTTACAAAATTGAAGTTCCAGCAAAGTTTAAGGTATGCAATAAAAAACTGAAATATATTTATTAGTTGTTAAACTTAAACCACCGGAGGCCCTGAACTCTGCCATTAATAATCAATTCCATTGTTAACATTTTTGCTTGTGGATTTAGAAGGGTTGATGTGCACAGTGCATTTGGAATTTTACAATCCACATACTTTCTCTAGATGTATACAAACATCTCTGACACTGAATGTGGTCATCATTAAAGATAAAGAGCAACAGTATAGAGGCATTATAATAACAGTTCATAACACATGAAAAATTCAATTACACAAAATCCTCAAGACATTATCATTTTCAGGAAGTAAAAACATAATGGGGAAGAAGGGAAAGCCAAAAACCTGTAATGGTGCCATGAACAATAGTGCCATTCTTGAGCTCAATTGTTACAGTTTCATTGTTTAACTTCATTAAAAACCTGCTCAAACTTTCATAATAAGCTTAAGACCAAAAGGAAAATAACAGTAAAATATTAAAATACAACATTACTGATGCAAGAAATGTCGAGACCCCAAAAAAAATAGAGACCTGACGAGCTTCATGGTGGGTAAGGAAGAATGAGGTAGAGCTTAAGCACAGCGAAGACCAGGAAATGTAGAATTGTGGACAGTTGCCCTCTCTTTTCTCTAGTATTTTCTCTGTGAGACCATCATTAGAACAGTTCACAAAAGAATAGTAAATTAATGAAGGATCACATATTCACAGTCTTAAAATACCGGGACTATCAATTAATAAGTAATCATATACAGGCTCTCTACTGAAGTGCAAAACAGACTTGTCAACCTGTAAGATTTGTTACTTCTAGAAACCCAAATATAAGTCCAACATTAAAAAAAAAAGCATATAACTGCATTAACAAAAACATTATACAAGCGAATTCGGAGCTATTCCCATCGTAATACCAAACTGAGATAATCAAACACCATTTTGACTTCGAACCTAATACCATTTCAGATTCCTATGACCAAAATGTCTAAGCCTAACAATCTTCGAACACGAATCCACTAAAAGCGACATAAATGACAAGAAGAAGAAGAAGAAGAAGAAGAAGTACCGAGGCTGAAAACGACGAACGACGGCGTGCGAGTGGCAGAAGGTGTAGGCAGAGAAGGAAAGCTTTAGGGCAAACGAAGATATGAGAAAGTCAAGGGTTTTACTTCTACTACGGCTAGAGACTACCGGTTTATGGACCAAAGCGTAATTCTAAATTTTTATTGAGGATATTTTTGTCTTTTGGATTTGAGGGCTACTTCTCAATTTTTTCTCATTTTCATGCTTGATTAATATTTTATTATTTTTAGCCAAAGTACACTTTTGATGCCATAACTTTGGCTAAATCTCATTTTGGTCCCATAACTTTTTTTGTTGCACTTTTGGTCCCATGTCTTTTGCTCAAATTGCAGATTTGGTCCCGTGTGGAATTTTTGGTCCCGTATCTTGGGGTCATGTTGCAAAAATGGTCATATATCTTTTGGTCACGTTGTAGAATTGATCTTATATCTTTGGGACAGGTGCAGAATTAATCTCATATCTTTGGATCAGATAGGATTGATGGTAAAACTTTTTGCAAAGATATGAGACCAATTCTGTAATTTGAGCAAAAGATATAGGACCAAAAGTGATACAAGACCAAATATGCAACTTTTTACAAATATATGAGATAAAAAATGCAACAAAAAAATGTATGGGACCAAATTGAGACCTGAACTATGAAGCATGGACACTGACACAGACACGGACACACTAGATTTTTAAAATTATATGACACGATACGACATATATTTATATATATAAATAATTAAAAATTCATAAATTTTGATGAAATTTTTAAAAAATTACAATATCTATTCATAATATATGTCATATGTGATATTATTTTCTATTGCTTGTCATGCTAAAGTCACAAAAAAATGATTTCATATTATGAAACTTATGAATATGTGTCGTGTGGGTGTCGTATGTGTCGGACACGGACACGTGTCTGACACGGCGACACGCTGTCAAAATAAAGTGTCCATACTTTTATAGGACCTGAACAAAAGTTATGGGACCAAAATCGTACTTTGATCTTACTTTTCATTTGAGAAAACTTATTATTTGATCTCTGAATTTACACCGAGCCAACTATTCAGTCCCTGAATAATCAAAATATACTAATCAGTTCTTGAATTATTGCAATTGTTAACGATTTGGTCCCTGGGTCAAATTCAAGGATCAAAAAGTACAAATCCCGGGACCAAATAGTATAAAATTAATACAAATACAGGGAGTAAAAAGTAAAAAATTAATTCAAATTCAGGGATCAAAAAGTATAAAATTAGTTCAAATTCAACGACTAAATTGTCATTAGGGACCAAATAGTTGATAATTAAAATATTTCAAGAATCAAATCGTGTATTTTGATTATTCAGAGACTAATTAGTTGCATCGGTATAAATTTAGGGATCAAATAGTAGATTTTCTCTTTTTATTATTAGGGTAAAATGCATTTTGGTACCCTGTGGTTAAAACCGAATTCACTTTGGTACCCTAAAAGATAAAATTTGACACTTTGGTACCCTGAGGTTTGCGCCATTAGCACTTTGGTACCCTGTGATTATTTTCCGTCAAGATTTAACAGAAAATTGTTAGCACTTTTGCAAAAATTACAAAATGCCCCCAGATAGTTTCAATATTTTCAAAAATGTCCCTAGATCATCATATTTGAAGACTAAAATGAAAATTATAATAAAATTTTTGAGTCAAAATGTAACTATGAAAAATATTTGAAAAATAATAAAATTACAGATTAGTCCTAAATCTGGAAAATAAATGCAATATAGTCCTAAAATGGTGAGAAGATAAACTTTACAAAATTTTTGCCAAAATTACAAAATGTCCCCAAATAGTTTCAAAATTTACAAAAAAAGTCCCTAGATCATGATATTTGAGGACTAAAATAAAAATTACAAAAACTTTTTGGGGGTCAAAATGTAATTTCAAAAAATAGGAAAAATGATATAATTACATATCAGTCCTAAATCTGGAAAATAAATGCAATTTAGTCCTACCAATATTCAAATACAATTATTTAAATGAAATTGTAGAAAACTCCATCAATTCTTAGTTTGTTGTGCTTTGATTCGTTTTACCAAAGGGAGAGGACCTAAACGCACAAAAGAAATCTTGTTGAGTTGTGAAATATGGTTTAAGCTGCAATAGAAACTGACGGATAAGATGTAGTAGAAATCAACGGCTAAGATTGAGCCATGTCAGCACTTTTTGTTAAATCTTGACGAAAAATAACCACAGGGTACCAAAGTGCTAATGACGCAAACCACAGGGTACCAAAGTGTCAAATTTTATCTTTCAGAATAACAAAATGGATTCGATCCTAACCCCATGATACTAAAGTACATTTTGCCCTTATTATTATTACTAGTGTCATAATGTGTAATTAATTAAGTATTGAATATAATTTTCTTGTTAACAAGTCACTCTTCCCTAAACTGGTACATCATTCTATAAATAAAAACTGTTACATCATACATTACCAAAAAAAAAAAAAAACTGTTACATCATAAAAACAAAATAGTAAACCACGTCTGGTTTTGTTAAGAAAAATTATCTTTAGATGTACCAAAACGATAATCAACTATAACATTGTGTTATATTTTATTTAGAACTTAGTTTTGAAAATTTAAAAGGGTTTTGCTATAAAAAAAAAACACCATAGCTTAAGCTATATGATTTTTGAGTCTTATTTTGGCAGAATTTTTAAAATATTTGATGAAAGTTTAAATAAAAAAGGAAAAAAAAAGAGAAGAGAAGAGAGTGAGTGACACAAAAACTCAATAGCTTAAGCTATAGAGTTTTTTTAATAGCAAAACCCAATTTAAAATTATATTGGCCAAAGTGTGAATTAGATCCTGTATCTTTGTATAATATCTCATATTTAATTTTAATTTAAATTGTTGTGTGAAATGAAATATTATAAAATAAGTATATTTGATTAGAAAAATGTAAATTAAATGTCTTAATTGAGGCTTGAGACAAGAAAATAAAATATAGAGAATAGGGGAGTAGACAATTATGATAGGAGGAGGACCAAAGTGGAAATAAATAAAGAAATTGTTGGCATTTATACTATAAGAATTTACTTCCTTATGTGTATGATTATGAGATTGACCTGACTATTCTGTGAGTTGAGGAGTTAATGTTCTTGTATACAAGAACCATCATAAGTTAAAGTCACTATATATATATGATTGAATTATTTTAGAAATTGTGCTAGTGATAAGATGTTATTGATTATATGATTTGATTGAGAAATAGATGTGTATGCTTATGCTCCCCTTGACGGGTTGAGACAGAAAAGTTAAAATAGAAAAGAAATTCTCATTAATGAATAGAGACGGAATATGTGATACTCCCTTGAGAAAGGTTGAGACAGATGATATGATTAATTACTCTCTAGTGATGAGTTGAGACAAACGATTGAATAAATTAAACTGACTGTGTGAGATTGATTTTCTGTGAATGGTAATTGTGTTGATTCTCTATCTTGTGATGATGAGGGGTTAAATAATATAATTGATACCCAATGCATAAACTTCTTGATCGAGTTTCCTTAATGGAAAGTATGAATTCTGGTTGTATATCTTATTTGTTCACTTAAAGATGTTGATTAACGTTGGTGTTATTATTTAATATTTATTTGAGTGTTGAATGTCTTGGGTTGACTGAATTTGGTGCTGGTGATTCTTGATAGATTGTACAAGTTTTTGAATGATTTTGGTTTGAAAGAGTTATAAATTTGACTAACGTGTTTGAGTTTCAAGAATTAAAGTCCAGATGATTTTGTTTGAAATTATTGAATCATGAGAAAGATTGTGATATGTGATTTTTTATGGCTTTTGTTCTTCTCTTGGTGAGAAGAAACTAAGAATTGCAAATTAATGTTTGGGGAAAAAAATTACAAATTGGTCCTTTGCAGTTTTAGAGAATTTATAGTATGGTCCTTTGAGAATTTAGAGTAAATACTAAATGGTTCTCTTTGGAAGTGAATTTCCTTAAAGAATGAAGTTCTATTGAGTTCAAATGATTTGGAATTAATGGACTAGTGCAATTTTGTGTGATGAAAAAAAACATGATAGTTGGCTACTTGGAACATTTGTGATTTACTAATGTAGTGAAATGCTATTTATTTATCTAAGACTAGCTCCTAGGGTGATGAGGAATTAAAAATTGATATTGAATAACACAAAACATCTTAAGTGTTCTCGCAATGCCAGCTTAAATCATTGTTATGCCCGGGATTCATAATAATGATTAAGTTAACACTTGAGACCACTATTAGCTCCACTAGACTTAGAAACAACTTGGCTCTGATACCACTCATAAAGGAAAGGGGAAAAATATAGTTTTACCCTCCAAACATTTAGCTTATGCTAACTTAGTCTTTGTACACCAGAAAAATAAAATAAAATTTCTTAACAATATTTATATCATTGGACTTGTTAGGAAGAGTAGGTTCAAGGTATGAAATTTATTTTCGAAGATATTATCTCTATCAATTATTATTTGTTATTCAAAAGTATCCCTTGTTAAACCCAAAATAAACCCAGATCATATTACTCTCAAATCTTTACCACAATCTCCACAAATCTAAATATAATTTTAGTCTTGACAAAATATTACATTTCCAATTTTTTTTAAACTTCCCACCATTAATTATCTTAACAATTATATCAAACCCGTAAAAATCCATTTTAAGTCTTGATGCCCCAAAAACATTATTCCTAGATATTTAAGTTAAATTTTAAAATTTTGGGATATTACATTCTTCCCCCCTTAAAAAAAATTTAGTCCCTGAATTTAAACTCAAATACCATCTTACTCCCTAAATGTGCAAGGATACCTAGTTTGTAATTCATCTCCTATTTCTCATAATTTTCAAATGTTATAGAACAAGATCAATTCCCACACGGTCAAAAGTTATCACAACTATACTTTTGAGTTCTATCATTCAGAGGGAAGTCTGATGATTACCAATCACTAGTATTCAACCAAGATTATACTAGAACTTGAATTTGTTGTTGCCAAATCGAGACTGAGGATTTGCATTTCAAATGTTAATAAGTTGTTCATTAAGAATAGAAGTCACCGAAGACAGAATACAATTTTCACATCATTCAATAACTAATACACTCTAATCACAAAAGAAAATTAGCTCATTGCTTTAATACTTTTATATCAACTATGCACACTAGATCTCTTCCCATCAACACGTTACTATGCCATGATAAAATAAAACTCACTACCAAAAGAGACAATTACCAATTAATAGAATTATGCTTCTAATTAACAACCAGCCAGTAATTAAAGTAAAGTGTTTCAATTCAAACAAAACAATCTCTTAACGAAGAAGTATTATAATCACTTAAAGTGTTCTAATTTTGGGGGAGTCACAATTTGTCTGCTGTGTTGCCTCCCAGCTGTGATTCTTCCCTTAGAAGTCAATTTCATTGGGAAAGACTTGCAGCTGGGACCCTCAAGTTCAACTCTGATGGGTCTTATTCTGAAAGAGATTCAATTGCTGGCATTGGAGTTGTGGTAAGAGATCATGATGGTTTATTGATTGATGGTTCTTTTGATTCTTTTGTCTCTTTTTCTGCTTTTACTACTGAAGCCATTGCTCTTTTGAGAGCTTGTAGAATGGCTATTATCCTTCAGGTTGCAGAGGCAGTGCTTGAAATTGATTGCAGGGAGCTGTACCTTGCAGTTTTGGAGGATTCCAACAGATGTGATTGGAGATGTGAAGCGATTGTGGCTGATATCTGTAATATTCTCAGCTCCAATTCTGGTTTGGTTCTCTAACTAATCCCTAGACAAGCTAACATGGCTGCAGATTGTGTTGCCAAATTGGCCGTTAAGAAGATGTGCCCCATTGGTTGGGTGATCTCACCCCCATCTTCGCTGGCCTCCCTCTTGTCTGCTGATTGTGCTAATGTTTCTGATGAAGTTATAGATAATGTTGGCTGATTTTCGTTTGCCGTGTTTTTTTTTTTTGGTTTTTTGCTGTTTTGTTTTTGCTTTGCTGACTTTGCCTTTGGGCTTTGTTTGTTTGGTTGGTTTTTTGGGGTTTGTCCCTTTTAATGAAATTTTATTCAGGTAAAAAAAAAACAACCAGTAATTAAAGTAAAGTGTTTCAATTCAAACAAAACAATCTCTTAACGAAGAAGTATTATAATCACTTAAATTGAAACCACACAAATTAGCAAAGTCAAATTATCATATCCATACCATATATATATATATATAAACTAAATCACTGTCAAGCCTGTCAAACATAATAGATAAATAAATAGCATTTCACTACATTAGTAAATCACAAATGTTCCAAGTAGCCAACTATCATGTTTTTTTTTCATCACAAACAAAAATTTGCACTAATCCATTAATTCCAAATCATTTGAACTCAATATAACTTCTTTCTTTAAGAAAATTCACTTCCAAAAAGAACCATTTAGTATTTACTCTAAATTCTCAAAGGACCATACTGTAAATTCTCTAAAACTGCAAAGGACCAATTTGTAATTTTTTTCCCCAAACACTAATTTACAATTCTCATTGTCTTCTCACCGAGAGAAGAACCAAAGCCATAAAACATCACATATCACAATCTTTCTCATGATTCAACAATTTCAAACAAAACCATCTTAACTTTAATTTTTGAAACTCAAACAGTTAGTCAAATTTATAACTCTTTCAAACCAAAGTCATTCAAAAACTTGTACAATCCATTAAGAATCACCACTACCAAATTCAGTCAACCCAAGACATTAAACACTCAAATAAATATTAATAACACCAACATCAATCAACATTTTAAGTGAACAAATAAGATATACAACCAGAATTCATACTTTCCATTAAGGAAACTCGATCAACAAGCTTATGCATTGGGTATCAATCATATAATTTAACCCCTCATCATCACAAGCTAGAGGATCAACACAATTACCATTCACAACAAATCAATCTCACACAGTCAGTTTAATTTATTTAATTGTTTGTCTCATCTCATCAATAGGGAGTAATTAACCATATCATCTGTCTCAACCCTTCTCAAGGGAGTATTACATATTTCGTCTCTATTCATTCATGAGAATTTCTTTTCTATTTTAACTTTTCTATCTCAACCTTTCACAGGGGAGCATAAGCATACACATCTGTTTCCCAATCAAATCATATAATCAATAACATCTCATTACTAGCACAATTTCTAAGACAATTCAATCATATATATACTCACTTTAACTTATGCCGGAGCTTGTATACAAAAATAGTCACCATTCAACTCACAGAATTAATAGTCACATCAATCTCATAATCATACACGTAAGGAAGCAAATTCTTATAGTATAAATGCCAACAACTTCTTTATTTATTTCCACTTTGGTCCTCCTCCTATCATAATTGTCTACTCCCCTATTCTCTATATTTTATTTTCTTGTCTCAAGCTCCAATTAAGACATTTAATTCACATCTTTCTAATCAAATATACTTAAGTTATAATATTTCATTTCACACCAACAATTTAAATTGAAATTAAATATGGGATATTACATTTCTCACACCCTTTAAAGAATTTTGCCCACAAAATTCAATTACTGAGAAAGCAAAAGAAGATATACTCATACATTATTCATTCACATTCGCCACATGTCTCATGTGTTCCAACAAAATTATCAATAACTCAGTCATAGCCAAACAAAATTTCTCAAGTACACTAACTAAAATTTTGCATCACAATTCATTCAATACTACAACTTAGCATTGTCAAAATAATCACGTCTCCAGAATTTCAATTAATTACGTATATGAACCACCGAAAATTAAAACAATACATATGCAAACAATCATCAAACAATTTGGGCTCAACTTCACACATAAATTCAAGTTAACACTTTATTCAGATATACTCGTTTTACATTGTATTTCATGTGACATCTTAGACATTCCATTCACATTACTCATATACAATTTTACAATTATAGAGATTAGCATAGCAACAAAATTATCACCAATTACTTATAATCATGTTCATTCGCTCACACACATATCAGTATATCACATATACCAATAATTAACACCAACATAATTGATCTCTAACAATGAAAACATTTGGAAACATAGTAAAACAAAAACTAAAAAAAATAATAAATGCATGGCCAAGAACATGTCTAAAATACCTTCCAAAACTAGGATGCATACATTAAAACAAAATATTGTAAATTAAGACATAGAAAACATTTCCAATCTTGGGTCCACACTAGGACCTCTCTCATTCACATAAGTTCATAGCTTTACCAACACGTTCATGTACTTTTGATCAAAAACATATCTATACATATATATGAGTAATATTTTTTGTCGTGAAAAAATAAAAAAAAATTCAAAATAGGAACAAATTTATAATTCTCGAATCTCAAAACTTTATAATTTGATCACTCTTCCCGTATATGTATGGATAATATTTTTTGTACTGTACTATATTGAGAAAAAATGTAATTTATATAAAAAAAATATACTTATTGGTCCCTTCTTCAGCATATATATAACTAATATTTTTTGTACTACAACTAATGAAGAACAAAATTCAGAAAAATACATAATTTATACCCCATAAAATATACTTTTCGGTCCCTCCTCTAGTATATATATGAGTAATATTTTTTGTAGTATAAAAATTTAAAAATAAAATTAAAAGACAATAAACAGGAAAAATATATAATCTAGTCCCCAAAAATTTACAATTCAGTACTCAAAAATTACATTTTAGTCCCTTAGTCACACCTCCAATCTCCTTTTATACAGCTACTATAATCTCCATTTATAACTTCTTCTTTAACACAAATTTCAAGACAATCATTTATCATACAACTTTACTAAAGTCAAAATAACACTAATTTATCTTATCTTTCCCATTTTTACTCCTGATACATCACTATTTGGGCGTACGCCTAAACGGCCCTCGCACCGGGCCTCTTCTCCCCTCCGCACCTTGCAAGGCGCCCTCGAGCCAATCGGGCGCCCTAGGCACAATTAGGGGCGGTCGTGATCCATCCTGGGTCTTGGCGCGCGTCCCCCAAATGACACGTGGCCACCAACGACTACCTCGCTCCGCAAACCACGCTACGGGAGATCGTGGGCTACTGACCTGTTCATACCCACGATCTCCAGTTTCTAGGCGCCCGCCTATCGACGCAACACGCAATCACCCACGATTGCCTTGCTCCGCAAATCTCGGTCTCCACCATCTTCGCTGGTGGAGATCGTGTCCAGTTACGTGGTCCGCCCCGCGCGCTGATCACCTCTCTTCTCCCTGCTCTATAAATAGAGCCCATCTCACCAGTTCAAGGTTAGCTACTTCTTACACTCTGAAATTCTCTTACTCTCTGATTACTCTCTTACTAACTTGAGCGTCGGAGTACACTTCGCAGGGCCCCCCTGTGAAGCTCTTGCAGGTTCTTGCTCAACACTTGGCTCTCGCAGCCCTCTCCGGTGAACTAGGTAAGTGCTAGCCATTTTCCAGTTTATCATTGGCGCCGTCTGTGGGGATCATCCTCCTCACCTGCTGAACTTTACGGGCTCTTACGCTCGTCCTCTATTGCTTTTTCTTTACAAAAGCTAACTCACCAACGTTTACCTTGTTGAACTAGGTGATCTCTACTTTGTTATGGCTCATAACGACTCCCCTCGCGATCCGCTCTTGGACGAACCCTCTGATTCCCAGGAGCACGCCCCTGGCTCCCAGGAAGATCAGGAGCAAGAGGAACATCGAGAAGAGGGAGCGCCCTCTCGGGTTGCACCACCAACCGATATGGGCGCGACGGGCCAGACTTTCCAGGCCATGGACATTATTGCAGTCTTTCGTAGCATGATGAGGGAGCAGACAGAATCCCTACGCCGTGAATTCCAGAGCCTCTCTGTTCACAGCACGCCTCAGGGGTCGAATCCCGGCCGCCGTAACACCACGGCTGCCTCGGCCCAGGAAAACGCACCGGCTGCTGGTCTCGAAGACGAGCCGGGCACCTTCATCCCCCAGAAGGGACCGTTCGCCGTATCCATCCAGCGCGATATCGTACCTCAGGGCTTCAAGATGCCCGTTAAGATGGTCCCCTACGAGCCAACTGCAGACCCAAATCTGCACTTGAAGGCGTTCCATGCAAACGTCCAACTGGCCTCACTCACTGAAGGGAAGAAGTGCAAGCTCTTTCCTACCACTCTTGGTCCAGAAGGACTTCACTGGTACGCCCGCCTACCAGATTACTCCATCCATAACTTCGACGAGCTGGAGGCCGCCTTCCTAAAGCGCTTCGCCACCAGTATCGTTTACAAGAAACCATCCACGGTCATGGCGGACCTCATTCAGGGCTCCAGCGAGAGCCTCCGGGACTTCCTTAAGCGCTTCTCCGAGCGCTGCCACGAGGTGGAAGACTTAGAAGACAGCGTGGCCATACACGCTTTAAAGCAGGGCTTACGCTCGGGCAACGTATCGAACGAGTTGGCACTCGCCAACCCCAAGACCCTGGACGCGCTGCTGAAACAGGTTCGGGATTTCATTCTAAAGGAGGACAACCAGGTCGCCTCCAAGAGCCGCTTCAGCAAGCTGAAGGATATGCAGAACGCCCAGACAAGCACCCGGACTCAGTCCGCCAATGGGAATGGCAATGGAAGGTGGAAGAGGCACGACCGCTCTTCCAACTCGTCCGCAGGGGCCCAGCGCACGCCCTTCACGGGCAAGTTCCCGACATACCACATCCTGACCGTCTCCAGGTCAGAGATCCTGCGCGCCTGCGGATCCCTTGAGTTCTTTCTGGTGGCCCGACCCCTCCCGGTAAAGACCGGTCGCCCACGCGACACAAGCAAACACTGCCGTTATCACAACGGCTATGGCCACACTACAGACGAGTGCATCTC
>QANZ01042567.1:90397-106960 GCA_003254925.1 Chamaecrista fasciculata
ACGCCAGTTTCATCGTTGTAGCCGCACCTTCAGCATACAACGCAATCCTTGGGCGCTCCAGCCTCAACGCTTTCAGAGCAGTGATCTGTTGGAGATTGTGCCCTAGGGCCAATCATTTTGTAGATATGTTGAGAACATATCAATTAATTTATGGAGATAAATTAATGGTTATCATATTATTAGCATGTTTACTATGATAACAATCCGTGATTAATTATGAGATAATTAATCTAAACTGTCCCTNCAATTCCCAACATGATCTCCACTGCTCACCTACTCATGAAATTCCCTACCCGTTGGGGAACTGCGAATATAAGGGGAGATCAACTTGAGGGTCGCCGCTGCTATGCCACAAGCCTGGCTCGCGTAATGATCGATCCCGGGTACCAGAGCCGCCGACTCATGGAAGGGATTCCAGACTCCCCTCCCCCGGAGCCCGCCGGGGAGGACACAGACATGGGCGCGTCAGAGATCACAGACCTCCGCGACGAGGTATCCCACACCAGTGGCTGACGCTCCTTCACTTAGCAACTACTTCTAGTGGGTGGATTAGCCGCCCGGCCATAAGATTAGTTGTTTTTTCATTTTCATGTCTATGTTTATTTCCCTTTCCTACAAAATGCTTAAGGCCCCCCTTATGCCATTCTAAATGTACGCTCCGACCTACACATGGCGGACGCCCTTTATTACATTAATGAAATCATTTATTCAATGAACTCATTTCCAATTACATCTCTTTACTTATACCCATCTTGTCTCACGTATTAGGTCGAGGGCGCACGCCCCAAACCTTCGAACACGCTCGTCCAAATTCACTTCCCCGGGCACCCGGAGCGAACAGTGAGCATCTCTGCGGATCTACCCGCCCAAGAACAAGCCAGGCTAACTGACTTTCTACTCGCCAACGGCAACATTTTCGCATGGTCCGCGTCGGACATGCCCGGCGTCGACCCCCAGCTGGTCATGCACTCTCTAGATGTTGACGACTGCCCAGGAGTCTTTCAGAAGAAGCGCGTCCTGGGGCTAGAGCGGCAGCTTGCCGCCAAAGAAGAAGTGAACAAATTACTGGCGGCCGGGTTCTTCCGGGAAACCAAGTACCCCACCTGGCTGTCCAATGTCGTCCTTGTCCCCAAGCCCAACGGCAAATGGCGGATGTGCGTGGATTTCACGGGCCAAAACAAGGCGACCCCCAAGGACCTTCACCCACTCCGCAGCATCGATAAGTTGGTGGACAACACCTGCGGGTACGCCACCTTGAGCTTCCTTGATGCTTTTTCCGGATACAATCAGATCAGGATGAACCCCAAGGACGTCGACAAGACGACCTTCATCACTGAACAGGGCATCTACTGTTACAACGTCATGCCCTTCGGCTTGAAGAACGCGGGCGCCACGTACCAGCGTATGATGGACAGGTTCTTCCAAGACAACATCGGAAAAAACATCGAAGTCTACGTTGACGACATGGTCGTCAAAACGAAGGCTGGTGGCGACCACCTGGATGACCTACAGGAGATCTTCCAGATCCTCCGCCATTACCGATTGCGACTCAACCCCGCCAAGTGCGCTTTCGGGGTCGCCGGGGGAAAGTTCTTAGGCTTCATGATCTCCCAACGAGGGATAGAGGCCAACCCGGACCAGTGCCAGGCCATTATCGACATGGCGTCCCCAAAGACGCTAAAAGAGGTACAACGCCTCAATGGGCGTATAGCGGCGCTCCACCGCTTTTTGGCAAGATCGGGCGACCGGTGCCTACCCTTCTTTAAAACCCTAAAGGGAGGGAAGAACTTCACATGGACAGCCGAATGTGAAGAGGCGTTCCAGCAATTGAAGGCGTACCTGAGCAGGCCGCCTATTCTCACCACTCCTACGCCCGACAAGCCAATCTACGTCTACTTGGCTGCGACCGACGTGGCAGTCAGCTCCGTCTTGATAATCGAGGAAAAGGACGAACAACGCCCCATTTACTTTTCCAGCAAAGTCCTTACGGGCGCTGAGACAAGATATCACCTACTCGAAAAGCTAGTGTACGCCCTCCTTGTTTCCACAAGAAAGCTGCGACCATATTATCAACAGTACGTGATCATCGTCCGCACCGACCGCCCTATGAGGCAGATCACCAGCCCGACATCGCGGGCCGCCTGGTCAATTGGTCGATCGAACTCTCTGAATTCGGCCTGACTTTCGAACCACGACGCGCCATCAAAGGCCAGGCTTTGGCTGACTTTGTCGCAGAGATGACGCCCGCTAATCCTACCCCCATCGTGTGGAACCTCTACATCGATGGAGCCTCATCCGCCAAACTCCGTGGCGCGGGGGTGATTGTTGAATCCCCTGATGGTTACAGTATCGAGCAGGCCATCGACATACGCTTCCCGGCCACGGACAATCAGGCCAAGTACGAGGCGCTCATCGCAGCCCTCGAGCTTGCCGTGGGCATGGGCGCCCAGGACATCCACGTCTATAGTGACTCCCAACTGGTGGTTGGTCACATGAAGGGAGACTTCGAGGCCAAGGAGCCAACCATCCTCAAGTACGTGGAAAAAGCCAAGTACATCCTTCGCCATCATATCCGGGCCGCCCAGTTCTCACACATCTTGCGTTCTAAGAACACTAGGGCGGACGCCTTAGCCAAACTGGCTTCTAAGCCAGATGCTCGGAGTCGCTCCTCCATCATCCGCACCACCTTAGAACGCCCATCAATCGAGGGCCCCATGGTCCTTGCCATCTCAACAACGGCTGATTGGCGAACGCCCATCATGTCCTACATCCGGGATGGCACCCTCCCGGCAGACAGAAACGAGGCTCGAAAGGTGGTACGCCGGGCTGCGCACTACTTCCTCTGGGGAAATGATCTTTATCGGCGAGGTCACTCCATGCCCTGCCTCAGATGCGTAGGGCCAAACGACGCCCGCCTCATCCTCGAGGAGCTCCACGAAGGGCTCTGCGGTTCACACCAAGCGGCGCCCACCCTCAAACGCAAAGTGCTCATTTCGGGGTACTACTGGCCCACGATCATACGGGATGCCACAGCACTGGTGAAAACTTGCCAAAAGTGCCAGGAGCACGCCAATCGCATCCATATTCCGGGCGAAGACATGCGCCCAATGGAATCCCCTTGGCCATTTGACGTATGGGGGATCGACATCCTCGGGCCGTTTCCGACCGCCACGGGCCAACGCCGGTTCCTCATCGTCGCGATCGACCTTTTCACAAAGTGGATCGAGGCTGAACCAGTAAAATCAATCAGCTCTGCCCAGATGAAAACATTCGTCTTGCAGAACATACTGTCACGTTTTGGCGTCCCGCAGCGAATCATCAGCGACAACGGCCGCCAATTCATCAGTGAATCCTTCCGCGATTTCTGCGCCCAGTATGACATCTCCCTCGGTAACACTTCAGTCGAGCATCCCTCGACCAACGGCCAAACCGAGCTCGCCAACCGCATCATCCTGAATGGGTTGAAGCGCAGACTCGACAATGCCAAAGGCCGTTGGGCGGACGAGCTCCCAACCGTCCTCTGGTCTTACCGTATCACTCCTCAAGAATCCACAGGCGAGGCACCTTACACCCTTACCTACGGGTCGCCCGCCATGATTCCAGCTGAGACCGCCTTTCTCTCCGACAGGGTCTTATACTACAATGAGGAGGCAAACCGAGGTTGTCGAGCGATAGCTCTAGACGAACTTGAGGAGGTGCGCGAAATCGCCAGCATCCGCCAGGCCGCCTACAAAGAGCGCATGGCCAAGTACTTCAATAGAAGGGTCAAACACCGATCCTTCGACGTTGGCGACCTCGTTCTTCGCGATGTGGCCAACGACCGCCTGAACCGCTCGCACGGCAAGCTCCATCCCAACTGGGAAGGACCATACCGGGTCACCAGAGTTATCCCTGGTGGCGCGTACGTGCTCTCCACGTTGGACGGCCGCCGCCTGCCAAACACATGGAACGTCGCGAGCCTCAGAAAGTATCTCGACCGCACAGTCAACAATATCACGCTTTGATTTCATTTATGTATTTTCACATTTATGTAATCTCTTGTACGCTTTTACGTGTTGCAATCACTTACTTTATGCAACGATCGCCAATACATTACGTCAATATTATTATGGCATTCTTTTGAATTTATTCGATTCATTTACATTCGCGTTTGTTTCAATTACTCTCATTTAGGCACAGCCTAATCCACAACTAATTACTAAACGTAAAGTACGCTCCAATGAAGAGCTCGAAGGCTGGAGGGACGCCTCCATACGCTTTCATACAGGTGCTCTGCGCGCCCATGAGCCGAGAAGTTGCTCATACGCCATGCTGGTCCATTACCTCTTGGCTGGCTAGCCCAAACGTCCGATCGCCAACTCAGTTGGGCGGACACACACCCACACACATACACTTACGCAAATATCAAACACAACAGATACGACATGACAACAGTTATAAATATCTCAACAATTATAAATGGTCTTACGGCCTGCATTAATCTTGGCCAAATGGCCATCAAATCCATCAAAAGGGGCACATACCCCCATACAAATTCAACATAAATAAAAAAAAAATACGGGCACACACGCCCAGCAAAAATTTAGAATGGGGAACACCCCCAAGATTACAAGGCACGGACGCCCTAATCGTCCAGAATCACCGGCTCGCCATTTCCCGGAGCATGCTCGCCGCTGCCCTCTGCACCCCCGCTGTCCGGGATTATCATCGTTTGTTCGGCGTCTGGCTCATTGACCGCAGTACTCTGGATGTCCGCCGGGGGAACGTAACCCTCATCTCCAGGACGAAGAGGGGACCGCCCCTCCTGCACCTTTATCTTCCAAAATTACTAACATATCCTTACTTAACTACCTATAATTACCTACTCTTTACTATAAAATAATAAAATACTCAAAGGACATATTTGTAAATTGCATATTAAAATATATTTATTTATTACCCTTACAACTTTCACTCTCCATTAATCTTTTTTTACTATTTTCCTCTCTCTCTCTCTCTCTCCACACACACACTCAAATTTGTGTGTATATATATAAAATATAACAATAAATAATATTTTTTTTACAAAAATATTATATTATATTACATTATATTTTATCCACTTTATTTTACCACACCTTCGTGTTGTCCTTAGCATATTAATTGGTCTAATTATAATATATTATTATTATAAACACACTAAAAGAAGGTCAAATAACTTGTTCACTTTTAGGCTAATCAACTCACAACGTGGGTCTTGATAGTGGGCACCTATTCAGGGAACTACTCCAGGAGGGATGCAACAAGAAGCTGCAACACATGTTACAGATGGTGTGTTTAGTGTATCAAAAGCAAACCCAAGGAATTTTTTATTTGTTTCTATTTTATTTTTAATAAATACTAAAATCATTTTAACTTTTCCATCATCTGAGATTTTAACTGACCTACACAATGTTATGTTATATCTACCAAGCAGTAGAGAGTGCTTTAAAACTAGAGCATGAAAGACTTTAGAAATTGAAAGAAATATCTGAGAGAAACCAAACAATAAAATCAAGTTCCAACAAGGTATCACTGGCCGAAGTAGATTTTGGATATGTTAATAAACTCTTTGTTTATAATGTTAGAATTTTTGTATGGATTAGGATTAATCTATTATAAGATTAATATTTGTGTTTACTGATAAGTAATTAATTTATCGTAAGTCTGAATAAGAATAGATTGGGTTCAAATTACTTGTGATAATTCTGATGGGTTAGATTATCACAAGCCTTCCAGGACCGGGCTAAGAACCCCAAATTACGTCCGAAGAGTATTAGTAATTATCCCATTAAATTACTAATGTATATATGGAGTTTGTTTATTAAAGGGACAGTTTTATAATTATATTTAGAACCATTTCGTAATATTCACTAATGTTCTCATTAGTGAATAATTTTCGGTATATATATATATATACCATATTTGTTTGCACAACAGGTAGGTCCACATTTTTGTGATATTTTTGGTCCCTTTTCTCTAAAATTTGACAACTCCATCTTGATACACTCTTGTCATCTTGTGGCTTGAAGATATTAGTCCTACTAAAGATCAATCTCAACTCCAGTTAGTGATTTCGTCTCTCATACTTGAATTTATTTTCGTCAATTATTTTCCAAAGGAAAATAAAATATTGCACAATTTTCATTTTTGGTCCACCTCTTTCGTGCTATTTTCGTTTTGGTCCCTATTTGCATTAAAAAAAAAATTAAAACATTCAGCAATGGGTCACGCCACTCTTGGACTTTTGTTCTTGGGCCATGAGATGCAAAGTGAATGATGGATTAATCGGTCATTATTTTGTCTTTTATTTATTTAAAGGGTTTTGTATATTGCAATTAATTTTTAGATTAATTTGCAAGTTTTGCCCTATTTTTCTTTTAAATGACCAATTTAGATCCATTTTTGGATATTTGCTTCAATATTTTATTTTCCTTTGGAAAATAATTTTTTTATAATTTTTTTTGGGCATCAAAATATTTAGTATCTAATTTCCATATTTTTTAAATTCTGAATTTGGGGGCATGGATTCTCAAAATTTTGAGTTGAAAGTTTTTGTGCATATTTTTTGAATTATTGTTGACTATATATGTTTGTCACTCTCCCTAATATTATGGTTTGGTATGTCAAATATTTTTGACCCGATAATATGCACTTAAATTATGGTTTTGTGACCAAAATTATTTTTGATCCCATTTTGACCAAAATTTGGAAATTTTTGCTTATGGAAATTATTTTGGCATTGTTAGCAACTTGTGATTGAGTGCTCACCTATCGTGGGTCCGGTTACAAGGTTGTTTTGTTTTGTGAACCGAAATTGTATTGACGGTAGACATACCCTATCGGTGTGACATTTGTTAATGCAATCTGTTTTTTATATAATTAATTGCTTAGTTCAGTTTTGTGGACCAATTTGATAATTAATTAATGCTATCCAAGTGGGAGAGATTATTATATTTGGATGGATTAGCATTAATTGATTAACTATTATTTGAAATCACTGATTAAGCAATTGATTTTGTTTATTTTGTCCTAATATCTCTACTTTGAATGTTGTTTATGGGAACTTGAGATATTTGTTTTGGACAAAATAATTTGAATGGGTCTCCTGATTGAGATATATTATTTGTTTTAGGTGAAATCTTATTCTGTATTGCCCATTAATTTTACCTTGTTAAGTCATGCGGTGTTTTGGTTTATCTTATGGAACCTATATTTTAAGTGAGTGTTTAAGAAATTTGAGTTGCACTCTTGTGACTTTTGTTGATAAGTTTTCCAATCTTGTATGAATCCCTTTAGACTTTCGCTGCTTTGCTCAAGTGTACACTATTTAAGTTATAGCCTTTTGTATAAGTGTACCTGGGAAATACTTAGCAATTTTGTTGGGGATTATTAGAAAACTGTTAACATGTCATTAGGTACTTGTAAACGTACTTTGAATGATTTGTTTGCCTTTCTGATATCTGATCTGATTTGAATGGTTTTGTTTTACTCGGATCCAAATTAAATTAGCTGAGTAGATGGTTCCGTCTACGTCAAGCTGCATGTCTGTTATGTGTGGAAGGGCTGTTATGTTTTTGGAAGGGTCGGATAGACACCTACAGGCTACAGTCACTTCAAATATGTATCGCTTTTGTTAATCCATTTTTGGATTACATGGTTGAGGATTCGAATATTTGACATGCATTTGGTTAATTTTTTTATTCCTCTGACCATCTGTTGCGATACTTGATTTGTTTTAAGCTTCTCTCAAATTACAGGATTTGTGTCTTATAAAATTAGATTTAAAATCTGTATTTGTGGGAGAGAAGATTGTTCAATCTCAGACTATTTGAATGTCAATCGTGAATTTGCCCTATCGGTAGAACAAAGTTAATATGCAATTTTGTGATGCATGCTCATTTGTATATCTTGTCAGCATTGTGTTTTTTGTTTATAATTGTATCCTATCGATACGGAGATGATTGATTCATTTTGTATTGATCCCCTCTTTGTTCTTCAAGTTTTGATATACATGTGTTTTCACATTTTTTTATAAAGTTGCATAAGCCGATTATGTGAGGGAAATCTTGTGTTATAATTATGTTTTTGAGACATAATTAATATTTCCCATTTGTTGATGGCCAAATCAGCTTCTGGTTTTAGCAACTTTCATGAGGTTGTATAAGCTGATTCTGTGAGGGAAATCTTGTGTTATAATTATGTTTTAAGACATAATTAATATTTCCTATTTGTTATTGGCCATATCAGATTCTGTTTCTAAGCAACTTTCTGTGGTGAAAACTTTGGTTGGGACTAATTATGATGTTCGGTTTGAGTCCCTAAACATGTATTTGATAATTTTAAATGATTATTTGGCTATGAGGGGTCTTGGGCCAACAAATGTGTTTAACCATTTTGGTGCTGCTGACAAGACTTAGTATAAATTTTGGTATGAGCATTTTGTAGACCTTTTTGGATAATATTTTGGTCCAGTGGGAGTCTGAGTAAACATTGATTGGATTTTCTCCAATTTTGGTATGTTGTAACTTAGTTACATTTATTGGATTTAGTCCAATTTGACCTTCAAGAGGCATCTGAGGTAACTTTGTTACAATTATTGGATTTAGTCCAATTTGGCCTTCAAGAGGCATTTGTAGTAACTTGGTTACATTTATTGGATCTATCCAATTTTGGCCCTTACAAGCATTTGAGGTAACTTTGTTACATTTATTGGATTTAGTCCAATTTTGGCCCTTACAAACATTTGAGATAACTTTGTTACATTTTTTGGATTTAATCCAATTTTTGGCCCTTACAGACATTTGAGGTAACTTTGTTACAGTTTTTGGATTTAGTCCAATTTTGGCCCTTACAGGCATCTAAGGTAACTTCGTTACATTTGTTGGATTCAGTCCAATTTGGCCTTCAAGAGGCATTTGCAGTAACATTGTTACAATCATTGGATTCAGTCCAATTTGGTCTTGAAGAGGCATTTGGGTAATATTGTTACAATTATTGGATTCAGTCCAATTTGGCCTTCAAGAGACATTTAGGTAACATTGTTACAATTATTGGATTTAGTCTAATTTGACCTTCAAGAGGTATTTGGAGTAACATTGTTACAATCATTGGATTTAGTCCAATTTGGCCCTTATAGGCATCTGAAGTAACTTTGTTACAATTTATTGGATTTAGTCCAATTTTGGCCCTTAGAGGCATCTGAGGTAACTTTGTTACAATTTATTGGATTTAGTCCAATTTTGGCTCTTAGAGGCATTTGAGATAACTCTGTTACATTTATTGGATTTAGTCCAATTTTGGCGCTTATAGGCATCTGAGGTAACTTTGTTACAATTTATTGGATTTAGCCCAATTTTGGCTCTTACAGACATTTGAGGTAACTTTATTACATTTATTGGATTTTGTCCAATTTGGCCTTTGAAACTTTGTTATAATTATTGGATTCAGTCCAATTTGGTCTTAAAAAGGCATTTGATGTAATTCAGTTGCATCTGTTGGATTTTGTCCAACTTTGGGATCCAATTTTGTTCAGTTGGTGAGAAACATTGTTTTCCCTATCGGATTCAATGTCTTGTGTTGTCTCACAATTGATTTTTGTTGTTGTTTGGATCTAGTTTTGTTCAAATTTTAAATTTGACATCTTGTGTATCAGACTCATTTGGTTCACATCGTTAGTGAACATTCGTTGATAAATTTGTCGACTAAGGGCTTGCCTATGGAGTTTTTTAAATCATGTGACCCATATGGCTCCTGTTGAAAAATTTTGGAATGGCCTTAGTCTACTGGGAGTCTGAGCTAAGTCTTTATAGACTTTTGTTTCGTTCTATGACATTTCAAGGTCATTTCGTACTCTATCTTATTCAGATCTGAAACCATTTTGTGTTGATGTTTATATCACTTGTTTCCCTATCGGATTCAATGATCTGTTTTGTGTATTTCACTTGTTTCCTTATCGGATTCAGTGATCTGTGAGTATAGTTTCATCTGTTATGCACTTTGGTGTGCCTTGTGATAATTAATTACTTGCTTCAGTATTTTGTTGATTAATCTGTTTATAGATTAATGCTATCCAAGTGGGAGATTGTTGGAATTTTTGTGTGGATTAGCATTAATCTATTGTAAAATTAATATTTGTGTTTACTGATAAGTAATTAATTTATCGTAAGTCTGAATAAGAATAGATTGGGTTCATATTATTTGTGATAATTCGTGATGGGTTGGATTAACACAAGCCTTCCGGGACCGGCTAAGAACCCCAAGCCATGTCCGAAGAGTATTAGTAATTATCTCATTAAATTACTAATGTATATATGGAGTTTGTTTGTTAAAGGGACAATTTTGTAATTATATTTAGGACCATTTCGTAATATTCACTAATGTTCTCATTAGTGAATAATTTTGGGTATATATATATACCATATTTGTTTTCACAACTGGTAGGTCCACATTTTTTTGATATTTTTGGTCCCTTTTGCTCTAAAATTTGACAACTCCATCTTGGCACACTCTTGGGATCTTGTGTCTTGAAGATCTTAGTCCCACTAAAAATCAACCTCAACTCCAGGTTAGTGATTTCGTCTCCCACACTTGGATTTATTTCCATCATATAATCCTTCATGCACTAGCTAGTGCTAATATTTTATTGCTTGTCTGACATAGTTGTGATATTTTTGTTAATAGTATATTATTTATCCTGATAATTGAATACATGTTTTTTATATTTCATATGTAACCATCATTTTAGGAGTATAAAGATTTTCTATAGTACTGTTTTACATGTCATGAGTTCTGATTGTTTTAATTATCATGGTAAAGGCTTATTCTACCAGTGATTGACTTATTCTTTGATAAGGCGATTTGTTTGTTTATTACAACTGACAACTTATTGTGTCAACTTGTGTTAGGACTTTACACCCAAGGAAAATCATATTGCCATGTTGATAAAGCAAATAAGGGGCGTGATAGACAATGTTAGGTGGAGGTGAATGTTTTATTTCAATTGTGCATTAGCCATTAGCAATTTATTGTTCTTGGAAGGGACAGAATCTTATGACTTATTTCATCACACTTTATATTTAATTTTCAAATTTGTTTTACATTTGATGCTTTGCAGATAAACTTTAGGGGCTTCTGTTTCATTGCTTGGTTTAACTTGCAGTTCATTATTTTTCTAGCATAAGACTTTATAGTTTCCCCTTTGACAATATATAATGAAATAACGAGGTTTCTTTGCTACTTGATTTGAAGTGACCTACAAATAAACGCACCTGTTTTCTTTCTCGTTTGACTAAAATGACAAATTTTGTTTAGGAAGTTTTCATGTTGCAGCCTGCCAAAACTCAACAAGAATATTTGCATGAAAAGAAAAGTTTCTGATCAATGATTTTTTTTTTTCAAAACAAAGGCAGTCCAAGTCCTTATATGCATGATTTTAGGCCACGTGTCATTTTACTTATTTTGCGCATTTTGCAGGTCAAAAGCAAGTGAAATCTAAGACTTTTAAATGATCCTCAATGTCCTCAATCCATCAGCAGTGAGATATTTGCTCGAGAAATAGTTTATATTTGGATTGGCCATTCTCTTGGTATAGATTCTTTCTGCTTTATTTGACTTGAACAAAAAACATAAGGGAAAAAGGACTACTCTTAAATCTGGGTGAATAAGTTATTTTGAATGTTAGTGGTGAGTTGTTTAGTAGTATATGGGAGGCATCAATTATTAGGACAAAGTATGCATAAATCATTGCAGATTCTAGTTCATGTGTAGCCTATATAAACTATTCTCACAAGGAAAAGTACTTTTTTTTCCCCACAACAATACTACTTATGAAATTTTCTGTCATATCATGTTTAGTACCCTACCAAATAAGAATACAGATCAAAAAATAAAATGATCTTGTCACAAATTATGGTAAATATTAGAGAAGTGCAAAATGTTTTTTTCTTTTTTTTTTTTAGAAGAACAGATTCTAAGAGGACTACTCTGTATTTTGAATCTTTTACTATTATTGACAGAACATGGTAGCATTTGGTTAACTGTCTATGACCGTTTACTGATAAATGGTGTCAATTGTGAAAATATCTATGGCCATCAACTTCTTTCTTTCTGTAACTTAGTATATTATGATTCAAAGGAGGAGGAGGAGGAGGAAAAAGAGTATGTGAATTATTAGGAAAGTAAGGAATGGCTTGAGGATTCAAGCCAAATTGAGACGAATATGATGCTTGAGGACGACTCACCATTTTATCTAACTTAGGGAGAAACTAACACTTTTGAAATTGAAGGAGGACACACGATGATTGTAACACCCTCACTTTAAATTAAATATTATTAAAATTTTCATAAATAAAACTCTATTTATTAATAAAAATCGTTAAATAATATCATTAATATAAAAATTTACAACATAATTATTGGTACATAAATAATTTTTAGTTAAATTAAAACTCTCCGGATTTATATCTAGACTCTATCTACGTCACATCTCCCCAAGAATTGACTTCTACGACGTGAAAGTTAAGTTGTGATTCATCAACCTGCTAATCTGGATACATCATGAAATGGGAGTGAGAATAGAAATTCTCAATAGGAATGGAAACAGGTTAAAAATATTACATGATGCGTCCAGCTGTATAAGTCACATATTCATATTTGTTCAAAACATATACCCAAGCTCAACACATAAATTCGTCGTACATACGTACGTAAATCCGTATACCAAGGCGTCCCCTAGCCGGATCCAAACGGAATACCATCGAGATCACCTTTTTTACCAAGGATCATATCTCTCGTCGATATCACCTCCCTTACCGAGGATCATATCTTCGTCATACTTCGAGATCACATTCTTTACCAATGATCATATCTCTCCGTATGTCATCTTGAGATCACATCCCTAACTTCTGAGAGATGGTCATTTCTCATAATTCATGCTATTGAGTTTGAGATAAAACATCATATATCATATTCATTATATTAAAACATAAGTAAACTTATACAGAATTAAAATAGAAGATGAATCCATTTCCTATCTAATTTCCACTGAGTATTCGTATTGTCCGATTCTTCTCTGCTTCTTCTCATTTTTATATCTCTCACACTCTCTCACTTTCTCATTATTTTCACTCTCTCTCTCTCGGCTTATCTTTCTTTCTTAATTTCTCTTGGAACTTCCCTTAATCCTTGGCCTATTTATAGAAGATTTTGGACACCAAAATCATGTCACGTCTCACCATCCTTATGCATACACAACATACATATTACATATTATAATAATATATATCAATAGCAAAACGTGGCTTCATTTACTTTTACACACACACAAACAAGGTTACGAAACGTGGCCCTCTTTCCATCATCTATATATATATATATATGTATATATATATATGTATATATATATATTTAATGTTTTGCTGAAATTACAGTTGAATCACTCTAACTTTCTAGCTTTTACAACCAAGTCCCTTTGCCTTTTCTTTTCTTTCATAAAAGTCCTTCCAAAATATATATATATATATATATAACATGTATAATTATATTTAAAAATATTCTTTTTTATTTTGAAATTTGGGATGTTACAATGATATATATATATATGTGTATTGATTTAAATTAAACAAAATAAGTATTGAGTATAATTTTCTATAAATAAAAACTGTTACATCATAAAAACAAAATTTAAGAGAAAACTTATTTTTTGGTCCCTCAATTGTTACTGAGTCAACGATTTAGTCCCTGAATAGTAGGAAACTACAACTCAGTCCCTCAATTTTAAACCTCCTCGACGTTTTGGTCCCTGAGCGTTAACCATCCGTTAGTTTGATGATGTGGCCGTTAAATGATGATGTGTCACTGTTAAATGATGACGTAGCTTCCAAATAATCTATCCTAGTCATATTTTATAGGCTAAAGTGTTAGAAATGTAATAGATAAACATACAAAAGTTCATCTAAAAAAAAGAATATAAATGCGGAACATACCTCCAGCCATTGCCTCAGTATAGAAATCTCAAGAACACTAGAACTAAATTAAGAACTAGAATATGAGTATTTCTAGCCTTTGGTTTCTCATATAATCTGATGGTGTTTGCTTTAGGTCATGAGAAACAAGGTTTAGGGACTCATATTTATAGCAACCTTGAGGGCACCTCTCCATCAATGGTGACACAAGTTACAAATGGAAAATTGAATACACATAATGTAGCTTAATGAATTTAAATGGCTCTAAATGTAGGAAAATGAAACTGAAATTGGACCATCAAATAGGACATCAATTAGGATTAACTGAATTAAAACATAAAAACTTATATTCTCCCACTTGGCCCATATTTCACTACAACCCCAAAAATTCAACATTGTATATTCCAAAAGAGAAAAACTCATGCATGAATCACGGCGGTATAAATTCTTATAGGCGAGTGTAACCTTCCGTGTATTATTACAATACACAACACTTCCTCATTCTCCCAAACGACTTAATGAATAAACCATATGTTTACTCGAGTCCTCTTAATGTTATTTATTCTCTTCATAAAATGTGCACACTTAATGAGAAAAAACAACTCAAATCCATATATAAGAACTTTATTACATAATATCATGATCAAATGCTTAAAGCTGAACCAAGTCCCATTCTAACTATATGATCCTTAAACTTCGAAGGCGGCATGCCTTTAGTTAAGGGATCAGCAATCATCAGCTCAGTATTTATGTGATCAATGATAACTTTATTATCTTTGACACGTTCCCGAATAGCTAAGTACTTAATGTCGATGTGTTTACTTCGACTCCCACTTTTATTATTCTTAGCTAGAAAAACTGCAACTGAATTATCACAAAATATCCTTAAGGGCATTGAAATAAAATCAACAATTCTAAGTTCAGAAATAAAGCTCTTAAGCCATACACCATGAGACATTGCCTCAAAACAAGATACAAACTCAGCTTCCATAGTTGAAGTAACAACTAAACTTTGCTTATTGCTTCTCCAAGACACGGGTCCGCTGGCAAGCATAAAAATATACCCAGAAGTTGACTTTCGAGAGTCAATACAACCAGCAAAATTCGAGTCAGAGTAGCCAACTACTTCAAGATTCTCAGTTCTCTTGTACATTAACATGTAATCTTTGGTACCTTTGAGATACCTCAAAACCTTCTTTGCAGCTCTCCAATGATCCATCCCAGGATTATTTTGATATCTGCCCAACATTCTAACTGCGAAAGCTATGTCAGGCATTGTACAAACCTGAGCATACATAATGCTTCCAACAACATATGCATATGGAATATTGTGCATTTGTTCCTTCTCCAAATCGTTCTTCGGGAATTGACTCAAATTGAATCTATCACCCTTCACAATAGGTGCTATACTTGGTGAACAATCTTTCATCCGAAATCTTTCTAAGACTTTATTAATATAGGTTTCTTGTGATAGACCCAAAATGCATTGAGTTCTATCTCTATGGATCTTAATGTCAATGACATAAGATGCCTCACCCATATCCTTCATATCAAAACTCTTAGAAAGAAATTGTTTCACCTTATATAGAAACCCTTTATCATTAGTTGCAAGTAAAATGTCATCTACATATAGGACAAGAAAACAATTTTTACTCCTACTGACCTTCTGGTAAATACATTGGTCCATGACACTCTCTACAAATCCAAATGAAGAGATAACCTCATGAAATTTAAGATACCACTAATGGGAAGCTTGTTTCAGCCCATAAATAGATTTCTTAAGCTTGCAAACTAAATTCTCACCAGCACTAGAGAAGAATCCTTCAGGTTGTTTCATATAAACCTCTTCCTCCAAATCCCCATTAAGGAAAGCAGTTTTCACATCCATTTGATGTAATTCCAAGTCAAAATTGGCAACCAATGCTAATATCACACGAAGAGAATCTTTCTTAGATACAGGAGAAAAAGTCTTCTTGTAGTCAATTCCCTCTTTTTGAGTAAATCATTTGACCACGAGTCTTGCCTTATATCTTTCGATGTTGCCCAATGAGTCCCTTTTTGTCTTAATGACCCATTTACAACCAATGACTTTTGAGTCATTAGGCAACTCGACAAGATCCCAAACTCCATTAGAAGTCATAGAATTCATCTCATCTTTCATAGAATTATGCCACAACTCTGACTCTCTACAATTCATGGCTTGTGAAAACGTCTCAGGATCATTTTCAGCTCCCACATTATTGCAATCAAATTCTTGCAAAAACACTTCACAATCACTAGAAATAGATGACCTCCTAATTCTAGTTGACCTCCTTAATGTTGAGTCATCATTCTCTTGGGGAGCATGATCTGTTGGGAAATCCCGGGGAAAACACACAGTAGAAGCAAAACGTATAACAAAAAAAACTTGCGCTCCCCAGGAAAACCCACCCTGAGATCCGCTAGTTGAATTTAAAACCAGATACGAAAAGTGTTATACCTCAAGCTTTCAATCGGATGGTTGAACTTGGCGAGTCTAGAAGTCCGTTTGCACGTCCTTCCTGTTGGGAAATCACAGAGGGAGCGCAGCGGAAGAAAATTT
>QANZ01042568.1:0-26573 GCA_003254925.1 Chamaecrista fasciculata
CAACAGTTATGGACAACCACCACTCTTTAATCTATTAATCTTTCACAATCATCATCTCCGACGTCTTCTCCGCCGGTTCACCTAACTCCGACGACAAAGCTATAGCAAGATTTTCCACCGGAACCTTGGCCACATCACGTCGAACTCCGATATCAGAAGCCAACCTACCGGCACAATACATGCCATACCCAGCCAAAGCCAAACCACCAAACCCTGTGGTCAAGAACCGAAGCGGAGAAGAAACCATCGCACTCGCCGCCGCCAGATACGATGCCGCTTGCCCGCTCCGGCCGACGCTGACGGCGTTCGTGAGCACAAGCAATCCGGTCTTGCAGTAAATCGCGAAGTCCTCGCAATTGTTGCTGAACACATTATAGCCGCCGAAGCCGTTCTCGAGGAGGAACAGAGCGCGATGAAGCACGTTCTCCGGCGGATCTGATTTGGCCAGAGTACAGGTGCCTCCTCGTGCTTTGGCGACAAAAAACGCCGGCGTGACGCCGTACTCGAAGAGATAAAGCTCGCCGCCGGCGAGGAAGCAGTTCAAGCAGGAAGAGATAACGCCGTGAGATCTGGTATGGTCGCCGCACATCGGACATGGAGTAGATCTGAAATTAGGGTTAGCCGACGTGAGGAGGAGACGGTCGAGAACGGTTCCGGTGCCGATTTCCTGGCCGGCTCCTCTGGTGAAGTGGATCACTATTCCGTCGCCGATATAGATTCCTGGTGTCTTAGAGGAAAGGAAAGCAATGTACGGCAGTTTCAGTATCGTGAAAAAATTGGTTCAAAATTGAAATCAATTTGGAGGCGGTTTGTAGATCTGATCGATAAATTAAGTAATTTACAAATTGCGAATGGAAAATAGATGAGAAATGAGAAGGAAATGACCGTGATGTGCGTAAATGTAGGCTTGTCTCCAGGAGTAAATATGATCACCGGGCTTGAGTTCTTGCCTATGGATCTTGTTGGAAAGCACGCCCATCTTCGTTCGATTTTGGATTGAAGAATGAATGAAAAGGAGAGGAGATAAAGAGGGAAGGAATTCGCAGCGAGAAGTGAAAAAGGGAATGAAGAACACGCAACGCAATCTCTTATCTCTTCCTTTGCCTCCACGTATGTACTGCAAGTGTCGCTAACGGTGACTCAGATTCTCCCAATGTTTTTAATCTTATATTATTTTCTTACTCGTCGCTTTCAAGTTCCAAGACTCGCATCATCTCAATTTCAAATTTACAATTTTCCATTTTCAGTTCTTCATAAACGAAATGAATCAATTTCATTTTCAGTCCGCGGAAATTATGCTATGTCGAGAGTTCAAATTCTATAATTTACCCAATTTGTTGAGAAAAAAAAATCAGTAATTCTCTGTTGAACAGAATCATGAAATATTTAAATTATATTTTTTATTACAATTTTATTATAAAATTTCTTTTTTATAATATCAATTATATTATTCAATCGTTTTAATATTTATTAAATAATTACATTTTAAGATGTTATAATTTTATAAATTTATTTATTAAAAAGTTTAGCAAAATTTCATAACTGAAATAAAGCTATTTTTATTAAAATATTAGATAATGTTTTAACTTTAGCAAGATAAAAAATTAATCTTTTCTTTTTCAGGTTTAAATGTTTAATTTCCAATATCGATGAATGGGCCTCGGCCCAAATTTTTAATAGTTTAAACCTACAAATAATCAAAATAAACTCTTTTTTTTCAATTATGCTCTTTCTTTTTTGGTCAAAAACATTACGCTCTTTCTTTTTTCTTTTTATTTTGTATGAATAAATAACTTTTTTCTCTTTAAAAGAAAAAGGTTTCGTAAGCTCTCTTGTTTTTCTCAGTGTTATGAAAACTGGACTGGACCAGTTGAACCGTGAACCGGTCAGTGGTCTGGTCCGATTTAAGTTGAAAACCGCTTTGACATAGAACTGCCCAAGAACCGGATGAACTGGTCAAAAACCGGAAAAATCGCCCTGAACCGGACGGTTTGGGATTGAACCGGTCCAGATTATTTTTAATTTATTTAATTATTAACGGTTCGACCCCAGTTGAACCCCTGTTACACCATTGATCCTTGAACCCCTACTTCGTCCGGTTCAATGACCGGTCCGGTTATAATAACCTTGGTTTTTCTTGTCCGAAATTTTTAAACTGAAGTTAAAATCTTTGAAGAAGAGTTGATGACTATATCCTCATACAAGATTAAGTAATAAGTATGATGCAAATTCTTATCTCTTACTTTTGGTTAAGAGGTATGTCACCTTTGTTACCTCGAAAGAACAGGACTGTAGGACTGATTGTAAAAAAAAATGAGACTGAACAAGCAATTCTTAGAAAAGCTTAAAAATATATGGACAACTTATCAAATAATAAATATGCAATTGCCAGGAAATCCCTTAAATATACATATACATTGAATGTTAATCCATTAACTTTTCGGCTTGTGCAAATGATGCAAATATGAAAAGAATAGAATGGAATACACTGCATATTCCTTAAGAGAGGATACAATTATATAGGCAGATATGGTCAAGTGAGGTAACCATGATCATTTAGCTAACCAAGAGAAATAACCAACTCAATTCCTGAAGCTAAAATATTCTTACAGCCTTGTATATTTACACGGCTCCTCAGCATTCATTTTCTCAGAGGATGCAAAATATTCAAATAACTTAAGTCAATGATACTCAGACATTTCCATTTGACGAGATGAATTTGTCAAATATTTAATCTAGTGATTGTTTGCACCACAAAACACTGGGTCATAGCTCAAGTATCAGTCGTCTTACATTTCTCATTTCTCATTCATCAAAATTTCACATGTACACTCTTGATCTCAGTCTGTAATATCAAAACAAAGCTTAGCCTCATCCCAAGGCCCATTAATCTCAAACTTATATTCCTGAAGCCTTATAAGCCAATAAGGGCAGACTACATTGACAAATACTAACAAACTAAGCAGAAGCACAAACAATAACCGATCCAGCATATAGACAAAACTCAAGGTCATGGCCATCAAAATTACAGAAACGCATAGATGTAGGCGAAAGGAATACTTTTTAATACAGTATGTAACCAGTGGGGCAAAGAGGAAAACTAGCAAAGAGAAGAGCATGATAGCAAACACAAGTAGTCTTGATGGAAGACGAGAGGCAATAAAAACAGAGGCCACTACAGAAGCATTTACAGAGATACAACTAGTCAAGGCCGGATTCTTCACAGCCCCAGGTGTCTTTACAGTGGATTCTGAATAATCATGCAGAAACAAATGAAGCATGAGAAGCGATGCAGTTACTGCCCAAATAGAATCCGAACTAATGGATCTTGTAAGAGTCTGGTAAATGGGAGCCAAAACATATAACCCAGTTATAAAAAAGGATATATTCAGGAAATAATGGAGGAGAAGATTGAGGGAGAGCATTTCTTGAGTGAATATGAGAACAAGGAAACCAGAAACAAGAAGACTCGCATCAAGAAACAGGATAGAATTTTCATCAAGGGTTGATCTTAGTGTGTAGGTCCAGACCAAGACAACAAGGGCAACAATGCATAGATATTCAGAAATGGAAACCGAGTCTAGCATCACCTTCAGCATGTCTCTCTTCACAACACTGGCATTCATGACCATACCTTCAAGAAATGATTCATCAGTATGGTTGTCATCATACCCAGGTTGCATACCACCATATGCAACTTTTCTCCATTTGGGACGAGGTGAAGAGATATCGACCTTTTTAAGATCCATTCCAGTTAGTTCTGCTACTTCAGTTGACTCCTCAGGATCAAATATATCATATGGCAAGAACTAATAGTCTTTCATTTAGAAAAAAAAATAGCTCCACAGAGATGACACCTTTAGGTTCAAGCAATCAGAGACAAAGAGATGTCATATATCAAGGGCATTCCCTTTCGTTTTAAGCATCATATATTTTGATAGAAAGATGTCTCCAAACACCAAAGGATGAAAAAAATTCTTAAAAGCAGCTTTTGGAGGAACCTGATCAAGAATGAAGTTACAAAAAGAAAAAATAAACGGTTAAATGGCAGCAGAGTTTAAACAATTGCTATCATTGAAACTAAAAACAAAATAAATTCATAACGCCGGAGTATAAATGAAAAGATCAAACCATGCACAAAGAAATTGATTACATGTTAAGGGAAAAGTTAAGTGCAAATTTTAGGTATTTGCTATGATGCTTTTTTAATGCAATTATGTCCTTCTTGTTTGTGTCGAAATATTCTCCGAAATAATATATGGTTAGCTGGGAGAAAAATGTGTCTATATGTTGTGTTTTCATTGGAGAACTGTCCCTCATAGCAAACATTAAGGAACTTCATATCAGTACAAAACTGCAATCATTGATGACTCTTTCAAATAATTGGTCATAATAATCACATTCCCCCGAATGTGCACATTAGGTATATTCTTTGATACAAATCCTGATTGAATAAATTAATACTTTCGTTCTCAAATTGAAAGATCCACTCAGCTTTACTCCCTGAAAACTAGCAAGTATACAACCATAAAAAAGACAAACTCGTTGAGTATTAGAGAACCAGCCATTCACTGGGACTAAAAAAAAAATCGACCTTATAGTTCACTAGTTCAGCTGCAACAAACATCTTGCAAAACACATAATATGATAATAAGATGATCTCGCAATAACATACAGGTTGAATTATGCAAAAGAAGCTTAAGGAGTAATTTAAATTAAAAGTTCCCCAAGTCACCATGTAAGTTTCTTAAACGAATCAGGCCATAGTTCCTAGTTACTAGTCATCGTACCTTATAGTTCACCGGAGGGCGACTGAATATGCGACCGCGAGAAGGAAGAACGGAATCGACGGCGTTACGGCGAGAAGGAAGAAAGGAGTCGACGGCGTCACGGCGAGAATGAAGAATTGAATCGATGGCGTCAGAGCTAGAAGGAATCATAGAAGACTCATGGAACAAGAATGAAGTAATGGAGATTTCAGAATTCAGATTTGGATTTGGAAGAATGGAACTATGGAAACCGTAGTCGCCTAGCTTGGTAATAAAATTGAGGAAAGGCATAAATATTTTTAAGGTAAAAGGTTCATTTTGGTCCTAAATGTATACTCTTATGTTCATTTCGATCCATTATGTTTCAAAATGTTTAAATTGGTCTAAATGTTGGCAAAATGATTCATTTTGGTTCTAAATATTGGTAAAATGTTTCATTTTGGTCCCAAACTAATGAATATGGTCATATTTCTCTCGTCTCTCATTTCAAGTTCAAAGGACTTGTTAAGAGGAACTCGTAACTCTGAATTTATCGCTTTCGAATTTGAAACAAGAGATATATAATTAATTTAGCTTGTTTGACCATAAAATTAGAGGTCTACTTTTAGGACCGGTTTGACCTCGTTTGTTGACGGCCCCAACTGAATAGAGAAAGTACTTTTCGAGAACAATACATAACTCTAAATTCGTCACGTTTGAACTTGAAACAAGTCATATACAATAGTTGGGACCAAAATGAAACATTGTGCAAACATTTAGGACCAATTTGAACATTTTGAAATATGATGGACCAAAATGAACATTGAGGCATACATTTAAGACCAAAATGACCCTTTAACCATATTTTTAATGTTTGTTTACTAATCAATTTTATTTTTAAAATTTTATATTTTGATGGATTTTATTATCTACTAACCCATTTTTAATAAATTAATGAAATATTTTATTATGTTTTTCAATTTAAATTAGAATTTGAGTTTTCTTATTAATTTTATATTACATATTATTATTAATCAAGTAAAATTAGTCGTTAATATTTGATTAAAATATAAAACTTTAAAGATAAAATTAACAGTAAACAAATATTAGAGAATAAATTAAAAATTGATGTAAAATTTGAAGATAAAAAAAAAATTTTTCCCTTTCATTTATAATATTTTTCAATATAACTTTTTTAATTAAATCCTATAACAAAAATATAACTTATTAATTTTGCAATGGAAACTTATAGCACTTAAGCACTAGTTTTGTTTTTTAGTATTGGAATGAAAAAATTAGCATAACATAACTAACGTTAAACAAAATTTATGGACGAAGACAAAAAATTATTCCAAAAATTAGAGACTAATTTTTTTTGGTAGAAAGATTATAGATTAATTATATTACCTAAATCTTGTATTATTTTTATTTTTTTAAAAAATCAACTTTAAGGTCAAATAGTTAACTTTGTTAGAATTTTCAATTTCCCAACATCATAGTTATAATTTAAAACAGCCTTATCAAAACCGGACCGGCCGGTCCGACCGGTCGGACCGTGACTCGGTCCCCAGTCCGGTCCGAGTTGAAGCAAAAACCGTCTGTGCAGAGAACCGGCGGCGAACCGGGCCTGAACCGCCAAAACCGGTAAGAACCGGCGGTTCAGCCGGTTCAGAATTTTTTTTTTTTTTTTNAAAAATGCTGCTAAGAGGTGTAATTTTTATTGATTATGTTTAGTAATTTTTTATTTTGTTGGTCTATTATTTAGTAATATATTATTTATTAATTTATTTATTTAATGAACGGTCCGACCCCGGTTGAACCCCGGTTGGACCATTGAACCTCTCTCTCAGCCGGTTCAATGTCCGGTCCGATTTTAATAACCTTGATTTAAAACACTCTCATCACATAAGTGTATATGTGGTTTAGCCCGATTACTTTGTTGTTGTCTGATTTAAAATGTTTCACTCTAAGTGTATGTAGTTTGCACGGTTAGTAGTTACCTATGGTTTTGTTCTTTTCATTTTAACAAAAAATGTCACGTGCCACTCACGTGACTCAGTAAAAGTTCAAATTTTAGTTGTCAAACAATGAGGTAAGTCCAATTTGATCCTAAACTAATTTTTGTTTCGTTTTGATCCCCAAATGTTCACATGGTTTATACCACTATCTCTAACCTGAATAGTTGAAATGAATTATTTCTATCTCATATATGAAATAATACGTGAGTTGGCAAAGAGAAGAATTTTGTTAGTCACAAATTAGAACTAAATTTGTTGTTGATTTTTATCTCTAATTTATATTTAAAAATAACAAAGAAAACCCAATAAAATCGTATTTTGGGGACCTAAATGAGTATTTAACTTTGAAGTGGAAATTGACGGCTAAGATGCAAAAGAAACCAACAGCTAAGATGCAGTAGGATTGATGGTTAAGATTGAGCCACACTTAACATTTTCCGTTAAAATTGACGAAACAAAATCACAGGTACCTTAACTGCTAACTGTACAAACTACAAGTACCCAAAGTGAAACGTTTTAAACCATATAACACCAAAATGAGATCGGGCTAAATCACTATATTATAATTTATCCTAGATTCCTAGTTATAATGCATACATCTTGTAAGCATGGCAGAATATTATCACACATAATCAAGTGCTCATTTGGAGGCTCTCTTCTTCGAATAGTCCTAATGGGAAGATTAAGTCAAAACTTAGATTTACGAGGAGACTTAAGGTATGTATACCATGAGGGTTGACAATTACCCACCCATTATAGGTGGTTAGTCTATTAACCCTATATTTACTCTTTTTTTTTGGTTGATTTTAAAAAAACGATGAACAAAGTACCAAAAAAACTAAACATTAAGGGTCTGTTTGGTACTCCCTCCGTTCCTATATATCTGATGTTTAAGGTAAATGCACACAGACTAAGGAAATGATTAGCTCACTTAAAATCAAGAGAAAAATAAGGTAAAAAGACTAAACTATCCTTTTTAAATTACTTGGAAAATGTTTATTCATTTATGACTCTACTATATTTAATAGGGATAGAATGGTAAAAAAATAATTAATGCTCTCTTGAAATTGTAAAACATCAGATATTTTGGAATAAAAAAAGTTCTCTAGAAAAGCAGATATTCAGGAACGGAGGGAGTATTGAATAAGATAAATAAAGTAAAGTGTTTTATAATGGAAAAATTATGAGGAAAAGGAAAAGTAATTGAGAGAATGTAAAGTAGGTAAAGATTTAAAGTGTTTGGTATAAAAAGGTATGAGAGGGAAAGTAAAATAGATATAAAAGGAAAATGACTAAAATGCCCTTCCCACAATCACCACAAGATTACTTTTTTATTTACATAAAGGTCCCTCTTCATTTGTTTTTGGGACTCATATGAAATAAAAAATAATGACAGGGGCCAAAATAATATTTTTTTTTCTAAACCCTAAAAAAAAAGGGAAGACGACCTGAAGCTTCGTTGAAGCTCCTGGAGCTCGAAGAGGATGAATCTGGCCGATGACGATGGTGAGCGGTGACGATGGAGAGCGATGAAGAGGAAGAAGACGATGGAGGAAGGAGCAAGGAGGAAGAAGAAGACGATGGACGATGGAGGAAGGAGGAAGGAGGAAGTCGTCGTTGCTAGGTTCTGGTTCGGTTCTGGCGAAGAGGAAGAAGATGGGATGGGAGTGAGAGGGGCAAATTAGGAATTCTACCATAATTCCCTAGGTAAACTTGGATTACATAAAAAATCTGAAATAAAAAAAAATGGTCTATGTAATGTAAATGTCTTTACATTGCAATCCACTTTACAGAGCCAAAGTTGCCATACCAAACACCTAAAAGTATTGGACTCCGAGCCCAATTACATTGCAGACCCCTTTTCCATGCTACCAAACGGGCCCTAAGACTTACCAGATGTGAGGTGCCCACCAGGGTGGAACCATGACCATCCGTGATCGACCTAACACTAAACAAGGCTATGAGATTATAAACATCATCAACAATCATAAAAGGACAAGAATAATTACCAGTAGAATTAAATGCATCCCTTAGGTCTCATGGTCCAACTATAAAATAAAATTAAAATCTATTTAATTACATTTAAAATTAATAGGTACCGTCTACCAAAAAAGAAATAATAGGTACCATAGTCATGTATATTGAGCTATTCATTCAATGAGTTTTAATTATAATAAAATATCAATTAATTAAGTCCAAATAAATAAATGAGGTAAAGTACTATTTGGTCCCTGCATTTTTGAAATAGACTATTTGGTCCCTCCTTTTTCGCACTTTGATACTATTTGGTCCCTGCATTTTTGAAATAGACTATTTGGTCCCTCATTAATAACAAATGTCAACTCGTTAGTCCCTCTAGCCTATATCTGTTACTAACAATAATGACTTGGCCGTTAAATGCTTACATGACACTGTTAAATGCTACTTTGTCATCCTAGTCACCAAAATAAATTGAACCGGGCCAAAATTAAAAATTGAGCCAGACCCATTTGTATTAAAATGTGATGAATATATTTTGGTGACTCCATTTTTAACTGCAAAAGGGTCTGTCTCAATTTTTAATTTTGACTCGGTTCGGTTTTATTTTGGTGATTAGGATGACAAAGTGGCATTTAACAGTGTCATGTAAATATTTAACGGCCAAGTCATCACTATTAGTAACGGATATAGGCTAAAGGGACTAACGAGTTGACATTTGTGATTAATGAGGGATCAAATAGTCTATTTCAAAAATGCAGGGACCAAATAGTATCAAAGTGTGAAAAAGGAGGGACTAAATAGTCTATTTCAAAAATACAGGGACCAAATAGTTCAAAGTGTAAAAAAGGAGGGACCAAATAGTACTTTACCTCTAAATAAATTGATTTGGATACCACCCGCGTTAGGCAATTTTCCCATTCCGTAATCGATCAAAAGAAATCCAACAAATTTGATCCTTAAACTATGACGTAAGTTTTATATTTTGATCTTAAAATAATTTTTGTTCCCTTTTAATCCTTAAAATTTTACCTTTATTTTATCATTAATCCTAAATGTGATTATATTTGGTTTCTTCATTATTTTTAACATAGACAACTAAGATAGACGAGACGAATATCTTATATTATATGGTTCCACTCCTTTCTGGTAATCGATCTTTAAAACTATAGTGTAAAATAAATTAATTTTAACATAATACATAATAAAATAAATATATAAAAAGAATAAAATTGCCCCACGTTCATAGAAAATTGCCCCACGTTCATTCTTATGTAAAAAAAAAGAAAATCATCCGTGTTCATTTTCATTAAGTCAAAATTTTTAATTAGTCCCAAATATATCAGAAAATTTCAAATTGGTCCCAAACTAATATAAAAATTTTATGTAATTTTTAACTTTAAATCAATTCAAACATTACATGAACGGGCACCACAAGCCCTTAGTCTCTTATATGTAGCATAATAAGTTAATAGAGAAAAAAAATCCACTATTTAAAAGAAGAATCAATTAGAGATTTGTTTCTAATTTATGATCAAGAAGGGAGATGTTTCTTTCTTTTTCTATTAACTCATTTATTATAGTATATATATAAAAAATAATTTACCTCAATTATCTAAACTAAAATAAATAATAAAGGGTAAATTACACTTTGGTACCCTGTGGTTTGACCCTGTTTCACTTTGGTACCCTGTGGTTTGAAACTTGACACTTTGGTACCCTGTGGTATTCTCCATTAACACTTTGGTACCNAGCTATGCTAGATCCTCCTCCTCCTCCTCCTCCTCCTCCTCTTTTGGCTCTCAGATCTTCTTCGATCGCGCCAACAACCCTCTCGAGTTGTTCGAGGACGAGCGCGATGATGAAATTGACCGACGACGACAACAACAACGGGCCCCTTTTGGATTCTCCTCCTCGTCGTCCTCCTACTACGATTTTAACTCGCTCCGTGATCGTACCAAGGACATTCTGAGCGTCGTTGTGGCTCTGCTCTTTGGTGTTGGATGTGGAGCCCTTACTGCTGCTACTATGTATATGGTATGGTCTTTGTTTACTTCTAATCGCTATGATTCTTATGATGATTATTATGTCGGTGATGATGAACAAGTTGATAGCCCTAAGAAAATGGGGTATGTGAAGATTCCGCCAGTTGAATCTGCCCCCGCACCACCACAGGCCAAGGAAGTGGTATGAGGATAGATAATTTATGTAACCGTCGTTTCCGCTTTTGGGTGAATGGAGTTGCTGAACCTTATTGTGGATTGTTAATAATCATAGTGGAATTAAAAAATTGGGGCAAACTTTTGGCCTGTATAAATGTTTCTTATTTACATGTTAACCGTTCTGTTTATGACAATCGATATCGTTGTATTTGGAATCTAATCCGTTGTCAATTTCCTGGCTATTTCTAGTATCGATAATATCATTACTTTATGATTTTCCTTGTTAATGCGGTTGTTGGAGACCTGGAGTGCTTACTACTCATACTTTGAAACTAGATAAACTTGTCAAATTATTGTTCTGAAATTCTTTCTTGTGTTTATTTTATATTATCGGCTCTCCAACACAATAATGGGAACTTGGTTATTCCTTCATCATATACCCATTGGTTCAGTGTCCCCTTATCATTGCAGACCCATTGCAAAAACTCTGGTAGAGGAGCTTCTTATTTGCATTGCTACTCAAGAATTGCTCTAGAATTGTTTAACATTTTAACCTGAGTCATGAATATGACTCTGAATGTGTACAGTACTTTAATTTGTTTCTAGTGTAGTGAGGATAAAGAATAACCTATTCTAGGACTCGCTAGAGGGGCAATCGTTTCCAGCTTTTTAAGAGTGGGTGTTAGTATCATGATTCCTGGTGAATTGCCTATAGTTGATGCGAAAAACAACCGTTTAGTCAGTGACATAGTGTATATCATAGTTGTTGGCAGTGCTAGGCAACACTGTTGTGGAAGGGACTCTAAGAAGCAGAAGATAACTGTGATATATATCCCACCACTTGCTTCTGTTACAGTATAACGAAAAATAAAATGTTTTTGGACTTATGGTGCATTCAGGTTATTAGGGAACCTTGTGATATAGTGTTATTGTATCTATAACGTCCTCTGCAACTGGAGTTGGTCATTTAGCAGAAAGTTCCTGGCCTCGCCCTAAATTTTCTTCTGTCGCAAGAACTAAGTTTCTCAAAAGTGTTTCTCTTGGGGTCGCTATTGCTAAAGCAAACTAGCTGATTCTCTCCTTTTGCCTCCTTTATTTTATTAATTTTCATTTTTTTAATTGATAATTTTATTGTTTTTTTGTTCATCTTTTTTAAGATTTTGTTTTTTAAAAAAATTTGGGTGATGATTGAGGTTGTGGATATTGGGAATGAACTTGAGGAGGATGCACTATAGATGACTCAGCGTTTGTCAGAATGAATATAGATGGCTCCAACAGTCTCAGTGGGAAAATGAGCATACATTTGAAATTTGCACTTTTTAGACATAAGCAAGAGGAATGCTAAGGATACAAACCAAACCAATATTTGCCCAGTGGTAGTTTGTTTTCAAGATAGCTCATACTCTTATAAGATGAATGAGAGGTATATTATTTCTCAACTTGGCTTTAGATGATTTGCTCACGTACTCTTACATTTTCTGGGTAACAAAATGCTTGGTTTCCGTTGAGACACAAGTTCACGTACAGTTGCATTCCCAAAGGCAAGAAAGACACCAATGTTTTGATTCTGTCTGATGTCCCCATTCCATTGGTCGTGGCTGTTTAATATTGGACAAGGGCTGGACAAATAGGATTATCTCCGAATGCTTCCTAAATACTAAAAAGTCGAGTGGAGCATGCTTTAGTGTTAACGTTCATCTCTATTAGCGTAATGACACACTTGTTAGAAATTGCATTAACGGTATGTTCATGTTAGATTTCACAGAAGATCATTCTCTTAGTACGAAGTTTGGCAAACCATTTGACGGCATTACCAAATAGACAATTAAATTAGTGACTGCAATGAGGGATAAGTCTTTTACAACTCATGCAAACACCAGATTGGCAAGACACTTAGAATTGCGATCTCCATTGAAGAGAAACTATACAGCAATATCGTTGATTATTTACTAAACTGATCAGCATGTTAATAATTTTGATTTAAGAACACAATCTGCAAAACATGCTTATTCAGAATGATAGGTGCATTGTTCAAGAGATACTCATGTTTAAGAGATACTCGCAAGTCACAAATACTGTTAACTTACAAAACGTTTGGGGCAGTTCCAATAACAATAATCTAAACTTACAGGAACAGCATCAAAATACAATGATAGGCTTCTCTAGTTTTCTGTCTACTATACATTAGTTCATATAAGACGTTAACCAAATGCTACAATAGGCAGTAACACTATGGCTATCAGTGCACAGGTTTAAGGCACAAAGGTACTCCTAACTTAATCAATCTTTGTTTTTCTTCAATGTTCTTCATAGGATGAATAGAACATAAATTACAGAAAATTTCTAGATATTCAAGGTTCATAAGTAGTGTTTTCAAAACAGTAGTAATAAATATCGAAGACTTCTCTTCTCTTCACCGTGGAACTTGAATCGATACATTCATACAAGTATTTCAGTATTCAAGTGAGCCCATTGATGGAAACCCAGAAACAAGGTCCTGAGATTCTGCGCTGCTGCTGTTCAACCTTTGTCCTGCATTTGGACCGAGGGACTCCACCGCTTGCTCGCCCATTTTCTGAATATCTTCAGGTGAAAGTATCTTGATGTACCATACATTATTGACGAATGATCTAGCAGAGGTCAAGGAGGAAAAACATACACCAAAACAATGGGTCAACTATTGCATATAGAATTATAGGTCATTAAAATGTTATGTAAATCTACTTACTCCCACGGATCGTCTCCAAGGAGAAGAACATCATTCTCCCTGTCGACGAATACAAGCTGCCAGCCTGATCTACGAGGGTCTTCTAACTTCCCCTCAATACCAAACATCTGGGCCAACTCCTCCCTCAATTCATGATAGCTGCTGAACCGGGAGATGTCAAGTGAGCGCCCAACCGAACCTGATTTATAAACCTGTGGAGAGAATTTAACTACACAAGTAAATAACACAAACACAGAAATAAGTATCAAATATCAATATTTATGTTATGGCTCAAACCTTGACGAATATTGGTGTCTGGTTTTGTGGGTCAGCTTGCCCTGAACTATGCAACAATTCTGATGAATCTTGCATGCAAGCATATACAGAACCCTGGAATCCAGACTCCCCTAATGGCATTGATGCATCAGTATTAACTGATGAATTTGTGTAACCAGGGACAGTGGTGGGGAGCAGAAGTCCAGATGAATCGATATTAACACCAAACAGAGTAGGATTTTGGTTATCTGAGCTACAATGCGGTGGCACCACAGCGGAATCTTTACCAGAATACTGCACATGTGGCATCGAGTTGCCAAAGGCAGTACTAACCTGCAGAGGTGCATACTTTGGAGCCCATGATTGTTGGGGTATCTGCTCAGTTAGCATGGGCTGCTGATTAGTTCTGGACAAATTCAAAAGGTTGCTACTCCCTTCAGCACAAAGTGAACCAACCATATTCTGTGCAGGGGAAACCGATGAAGAGAACTTCATGCCGGAATCTAAGAAATCGGGTTTCGAATATGATGGTGATGGTACATTGGAGTGTTGCCTCTGCTGGAGCTGATCACCCTGAATCAAAAACGCATCATGAAAAGCACTCTGCTGCTGCTGTTGCTGCTGCTGCTGTGTTTGGTCTTCTTGGTTGTTATGCGGTTTCTGAAGGATGTGCTGAGGCAGATTCTCTGCCAACACTTGGTTGGCTTGTGGCTGCAGCATATTAGAACACAATGGTTGCTGAAGTTGCAGAGAATTTGGGTTTCCCGATTGTTGAAGATAATGGTAGGGTTGTTGTTGCAAATGCATCATTTGTTGACGCAAGAGATCTCCACTCCCTATGTTCTGCAAACCAGCTGCCAACATGGCCTGATATTGTTGATTATGATCATTTCCTAGCAGAGTTGGATCCAGTCTCTGCTGCATCCAGGGCAATAATCCCGCACCTTGAAAATTTAGGGAGTTTAGACCTTGATCTCCCAGTCCACCTCTTAGCCACATTAGCCCCGATTCATCTCTGCCATCTGTAACGATATCAAAGTTAAAGGCAATGAGACAAAAAAAGAGATAATTGCTGCTGCATGCACGTTGAGGCATTATGATTGACAATTGAATAAAATTAAATGGAAAAAATAAAACACAATTGACTACATCTTGTACCATGCAAAGACGAGGAGCCAGGATGCCATGGTCGCTTCAGTCTCAGGGGAAAAAGTGATGGATACATTGGGAATGTTGTCAAAGGCTCAATTTCCCACAGTGATACCCGTGGCTGTCTATCTCCAGCAGTGGATTCATCCCAACCAACCTATGTCAAAGGACAGAAAGTAAAGACTCAAGCAGAAATATTTCTATATTTATGTAAGAGAATATTTTTCAAAATGTCTAATGAAACTTGCCATTCAATTTCTAAGCATAAATACATTTTATTTGTCCTGAACCTAGAAAATGCCTGTAGCAGCAGACAAATCTATGAGGACAATTCCATTGTACATAATGAATTATAAATTTTAAGAGTAAACTACGGCTTCAATCCCTAAAGATGTACTTTCCATCTATTTAGTCCTTCAAAGATAATGACCATCAAATCAATTCAAAACCTTTGAAAAACTTAGGAATTTGATAGCATTGGGATTTTCTATCAGCCTCATGACAACAAATACGTTGACATGGTCCATGACTCAACATTAGTGGTTGACATGGACATTTAGCAAGCTATCTTACTGCGATCTTATCTCCATACCGAAACTCAATTACCATCCTTCTAGTTAGCAAGGATCCAAGTGTCTATAAACAAACATTCTCTTTTGGTAAAAGTTGGTTCAAATGGGCAACTACATTGACTTGAAGTCAACAGAACTCATCGGACCGGAATGGATGTATTCTTTGAAAGGTTTGGATTGATTTGAATATAATTATTTCTCAAAGACTGCATTGATGGCTGAAGCATCTTTAGGGACCAAAATAGCAGTATTTTATATATGCAAGGCATAATAATAACAATGATAATAACAAGCAAGAATGAAGAAACTACAAAATGAAAAAGGTAACCTGTACAAAAAGAAACACTAAAAAATGGACTTCCCAATACACCACAAGCACCGTAAAAAAATTTACAAAATTTCAATAACCAGGGCATCACCTAGGTAATGTGCTAATAATAAACCAGGGCTGTTTACATCCTCGAAACAAACCTGAGTTTCCTGTTTGCCTATATTCCATTCCTCAGTTGGACCTCTCATTATGCTGTATACCAGCCTCTGAGCCCTGTAAATCCTAACCCTTGGACCTACAATTTAAATTCCTATTGCTTCGTCATCAACCATACTTTCTACTACCGATAGGCCATAAAATTTGAATATTTTGAATTCGGCAAGTTTCCCTATATTACAATTAACGTAACTAAAACTAACAAGCTCAACAAATGGACCAACCCATTCTACAGGAAACAGGCAGCCATCATTTCAGACATATTGCAAGCCACCTTGTAGTTTCATAAGGGAAATGAAATACAGGATAGAATATATGTAACAAAGTTAATATAGTCATAAAGAAGAGCAAGGATACAATATTTAGAAGAATATTTTTTTCTCCTTGGCCATGATCCACAAAAGAAATTATATAAAATGTTGCCTAGTCTTGTATGAATGTGTTAAGATGTAAATTTCACTCACCTTAACAGAACGCCAATGAGAGTTTGGCCAACGAACAGAATCTAGATCACTTATGCCAGTTATTGTACCCATGTACCTTCAAAACAAAGTTCAGTTGTGTAAGTAAAGGCAATACAGTAGGGTGCCAAGCTACTAAAGAATACTACTTTATCCACGATTTCAATTGCCTTCAGATGCCTGTTTATCGAGAATTTTTCTTCCTTAATCCTAATTATAAATACAGGTTCTGGGGAGGCTATAACTATCAGGACTTGTTTACTAGGTTTTGCAAGAAATATTAGAGGCAAAAAGAAGATATCAACAGATGCTCATGCTGAAGAGAAAACAAAAGTGATGGCTACAGATACCTGCGAACGCTTGATTCCTCAGTCTCAAAAAGCATCCTGAAACGCATGCCAACTGAAACACGTGTATGGTACACAGCTTTGATATATTTTGAAAGTGGTATGACAAACTCAGATGGACTAGCCCTGCTCATGATGTAGCTGTCAAAAGTAGCACTATGATTTCACTTAAGGAAGTGGCATAGGTGGGATTAAGGCAACACTTACAACCTTGGATTATAGAACACGGTAAAACAGCTATTAGTTGCGGCAGCATGAGCAGCAGCTGCAAGAAGTCCAATGTGCATACTATCAGTCGAAAGAACTGATGATGGCATCACAGTTTGTGGCCGAGTGGCTCGACGTATTCCCAAGAGAAGTTGGTTCTTTTCATTCCTAACAATGAGAATCAATTAAAAAATAAACTTTAAAGAGGATTCCAGCATTAATGAAAAGAAGTGGCGAAAAAGGAAAATAAGTACCATATGAAAAGAACAGAATCTCCAGCCACAAGTCTCTTAGCACTAACGAAAACACTCCAGCCTGTTGTCAGAAGGTGTCGTTTTGGCTGTCCTGAAATGTACAAGAAACACACTTATAACTATAAAATACAATGAACCAATATAAGCCCATCTCTATTGGCAGATCTTTAGCAGAATATCTTTTAATTTCAACAGGCACACAAGGATTGCTTGAATATTCTGTGACCTCTCTGTAGCAACGGAAATTCTGACTGAACTGAAAAAAATGGCTAAAATTGACCAAGTCACTCCACCAAATTCAAAACAAAGGAGGAAAAGAAGTATTATTCATGCTCCTCGTGTAGAACTTTATTGTATTTGATACTACAAAGGAGAATCGCTGTAGGAGACAATTACAGGCTTAAGGACAGTTTATTATTTGACAATTATAAGACACTAGACCAGTTCATGAAGCCAATGGATTTGCCTACACATCCTTGAAGTAAAGTACTGAAGAAAATTACCAGCAAGTAAGAAACAATATATATGATACACAAGTATATTTTACTTCACAGAAATAAATTTGAAAAAAAAAAAGCCGACTTCCAGGATGAGTTAAAGCAATAATTGGAGTAAGACTACTTGTGTTTCCTCAAGGTAAATCAAATCATTCAATCAATAATGGGTAACCATTAGTTCCCACCTTAACCATTACTACAATCCTATTTTCCCCAATTGTTTAACACAATTCACAGACAGGCCAGTGTTGCTTTGATGGTCAGTCTTAACTTCAACATTTCCAGTTTGTAAATACTATTATTTATTTATCATAGCAGTCAAACTAAAACCAAATACTCTGTATGTTCCCTGTCTATTCCTGGATTCCAGAGAACACAAGATGGGAGATTACTAGCATGCAGCCCACGAAAATTAACATAACTGCTTTCCCCCAGCATTTGCTCATGATTAACTGGAAAATAGGTTTTTCAAACGTTGACTCATATATTGACAACGTATATGTTGTCAGGGGAGGTGAAGTTATTTAGTAAACACCCCCCCCCCCCCTCTCTCATTCTTATATTACATCCCATAGCGAGTTTCAGTTAGCCTAATGTGACTTGCCAGTTTCCTCCAAAAGAAAAAATATCCCTACTTCAGCATACATGCTTTTTAAGCTCTAGAGCTTTAGAGTCTAGCATATTGCAATCTTTTATAATACTAACTCATTATTATTGAAAGTACCAAGGATGGAGATATTCAAAGAACAATAAAATAGGAGGTGTAGGAGCCCTTAACAATAGAAAGATAAATGAAATCAAATAATTTTCAATATATTGAAAAAATATGAAATAGAAGATATCAAAATAGTACTGATAAAGAGTTAGAACCTTACCCCGAAAAATATGTCTAAACTTCCACTCAACATCATGGAGGTCCCTAGCAATTAGTTCTTGTGCGGGTGGTTGCTGTGAGAAATCCTGCACAGCCCAAATAGAATAGAGATGCAGCTATATCCAACCAGTCCAACAGAATAGCAAAACATGAAGAATATTACCAATGGAGGGAAAACTTTCTCTGCAGCACGACGAGGAACAGAAAACCCTCCATGTGTGCTGGTATCACTTGCAGTTAATGTCTTGCAGAAATAATTTGAGGGCTGTTTACTTGGAATACCCAATTCCAACGGAAGAAATGTTTCCTTCTGCTCTTGCTACATTGCACAACGAAAAACAATAGGTTCAATTCTAGATATGCCAAAAACAGCTTCTTCATAATTAAACCAAATCAAGCCGGCTGAAGAATAACACCATACCGGTGTCAATGGCTGAAGTGTCATCTGAGCATATACTTCATCTGTTTCAACATCAGCCTGAAAAACATCACATTCTCTAGTCAGTGAATGTTGGAATTCTAGATTCACTCTTATGGCTAGTATACGTAACTCAACAGTCACATGTACATGGAAGATATAATAATACTAATAATACCCACATACATACATGCATTGTTACATTATGGAGTTGGCAAATTAACTGGGGCGGCAAGCTTGGGTAATTGGGTATGTGCCCATCAACTTCTCTGTTAGTTGTGGCTGCAACCTACACTCATCAATCATTCATAACCAGTCCAATTCAATTTTCATTCATAAAAGCAACCATATACCTTAGTAAGAAAAGTTCTGTATGTTATGATCTAAAATGCAAAATTAGACGACATTAAAGAATCTAGATTAGAGTAGGGAGTACTAAAAATAAAAAGCACCTGCTCGCTATGACCCTGAGGGAAGTAAACCACACGAGTCCCTGCAGTAGGTAGGGACACAAGGGGACCCGCGCATGCATGCCATAGCTCAGAATTCAAACACTTCTTCTCCCCTCCTCCTCCTCCTCCTCCTATTTTCATCATAATCATTCAGACACAACAAATTATCAAAAAGAGAAAAAGGAAATAAGTACATGGATGTTGTTTAAGAGACACAAAAGGGGTTGAAAGGGACACATTAAATTTTTTTTTTTTATGCATGGACGACACAATTAAGAAAGCAAAAGAGAGGAACAGAATCAACAGATGGAGGAGTTGAAGATATGGATACCTTGAGGTCCTTGCTGACCCAATCCTGATGTTGAAAGCTTCATACCAAGCTTTACTTTTCTTTTTCTTTTAAAGATACAGAATCTCTAGTAAGCACATAAATAACCAGAATACATGAAACCCTAGCTAGCTAAACTCACATCCACCATGTTGAATTTGCATCTCCAAGCCATTCATTCATTGCATTCTCTTCCATCTTCCTCCAACATGCCAATGCACTCCATGCCCAACCACAAATTAAACCCAAAACCCAGAAAAATTCAGAACTTAGAACTTGGGAAAAAGAACCCACAATCAATTAATTAAGCTGTGCTTCATTCAGGTGGGTACTACTATCAAGAAGAAGAAGAAGCAAGAAGCAGAGCTTTTTTCTTTCCCTTTCTGCAATTTCAGAGTAACCCATGACCCAGAATCAAAACCCAATTGGAGTTAACAAGTAACCATGATGCAGGCACGTTGTTCGAGATCCCCATGAAATGAGCAGAAGGAGGAAGCAAGAATGAAGTAACACAAGTGACTGTTGAACTAAAGGGGCCTCTTTTGTGGCCTATCACTTTCGATTGAGAGAGACCCGGTGAAGATTTTGGCTTTGAAACGCACAGTGATAAGAGTTAGAGAGAGAAAGAGGAGAGAGACTAAGCAAAATATAAAGTAAGGACCTTTGCCTCTTATAAGGGGGTACCGACCAAAGCTGGACCTGTGTGCAGTAGTGAGAGAAAGAGAAGGAGCGTCTCTGTGAGAGTCATAGGAAGACGAAATCTGAGCCGTTGGATCATCCGTACGTTGAAATCTCAACCGTAGGTTATGAACTGATGTGACAGCAGGCATGTGCCACCATCCTTCAGTGGTCATTGTCAGAGTACGGAGTATGAGGGAAAAAATATTACCATAAAAAAACATATCATTATTTTAATATTTAATATTAATATTAATATTTAATAAATAAATAAATAAAATATCTGTAGAGAGAGAGTGAGGCGTAATAAGTAGGAAGAAAAAGTTAAAAGCAAATAGTTACTCATTGATGGCTATGAATGAATGCTCTTCCCATTTGCATCCAAACATGCAGATATTCTAAACAATTTCTTCGTTTCTTTTACAAGATCATTACCATTCCTTTCATTTTCACCCTCCTTCAATGTATGAGAATATCTATTCAAGATTTTTACTTTCATTACTATAATATTTATATAATATAATATATAATATTGTCATATATTTATAGTCAATATGACTTAAGTCTAACCAAAGATATTTATTTATAAGATATTGAACTTTAATATAAATTCATATTAAGAAAAGTATACTTTGCAACATGATTATGCATTAGATTTGGAAAAAATTTCAAACTTAATTGGCATATTTATTTATGAATTGTATTGGGTTAATTTTTTATATTTTTTTAATCACTTGATACGACCTACAATTTTGCTAATTGGGTTAGTTTGAGTTTGTGGGTTAATAAATACAATTTTTTTTGAAAAATTATATAATTTCTATTTGTTTTTAACTAAAAATTTAGTTTTTAAAAAATCATCGAGCTGATAACTCGGTTTCTAAAAAGATTAAAATGCAAAGATTAATCCCCAGAATATCAAAATAGTATACTAATTAATGAACCAAATAGTACACCATTTTAATCTTGGTCAAAGTGTACTTTTGGTCCATAACTTTTGCTAAGGTCTCAATTTGGTCCCATAACTTTTTTTGTTGCACTTTTGGTCTCATATCTTTGTAAAAAGTTGCAAATTTGGTCCCATATCTTTTGGTCAGGTTGCAGAATTGGTCCCATATTTTTATAAAAAGTTTCACCGCCACTCCCACTTGATCCAAATATATGAGACTAATTCTCCACTTGACCCAAAGATATGGGACCAATTCTGCAACTTGACTAAAAGATATATGACCAATTCTCTAACATGAACTAAAGATATGGGACCAAAAGTGTAACACGGGACCAAATATGCAACTTGAGCAAAAGATAAGGGATCAAAAGTGCAACAAAAAAAGTTATGGGACCAAATTGAGACCTTAGCAAAAGTTATGAGACCAAAAGTGCACTTTGGCCTTTAATCTTTTAGTGACTAAAAAGTATATCATATTGATCTTTAAGGACTAAATGTGTATTTTAATCTTTTAGGAACTAGATTGTTAGCTCAATGATTCTTTAGAGACCAAATTGTTAATTTACTCAAAAAAAATATGTGTGAATTTGTGAGTTTAGTCTATCCTTGAAACTGTAAACTCACAACCTGACCCAAATTCAAGTGGGTTGTCATTTTCAAAACCAATCTAGCAAACATGCAAACTAGAATCAACCCAACTCATGGTTACGTATGGGTTAAATTTTGTGAGTTCATGGGTCAACCGGACCCATTTCTCACTCTTAGACTCAATTCGTTTGCACTTATAATAAAATCAGATTAAATTATAATTGTAGTGTGATTATAATCAAATAAGATTATTTGTTGATATGTTGTTTGGATGAATGTTGATTAATAGGGTGAAATTATTGAAATGTGTATGTAATGATTATGGTTGGTAGATAAAAGGGTGAGGAAATTGATAAATTGTATAGGGGTAGAAACGAAAAAGAAAGTTGAAAAAAGTGGAATGTGATTTTGAAAAAATCAAAGGGTGTTTGAATGTGATTATTGATTATAAAAAATTCAAATTATGTTATTGTTTGCCTCAAAAAACGCAATAATCTGATTATTTTGGTAAGCAACTTTTGAGGTGATTATCTGGTTTGGTCGACCAAACTTATTTTTGCCTACGAAATGCTCAACCAGTAAGGACTAAATGCGTATAGAAATTACAATCAGGGCTCGACATTTGGTCGATCGGTGATAAAATGGTCGACCGATTTGGCAAAATATGGGGAAAAAGGGCATTCAGACCCGAAAAAAAAAATGTGGCATAAGGCTTGTTGGGAAAGAAAAAAAAATGTCTATATTCGGTATTCGGTCAACCAATTTCAGGTAAATTACCATTTTAGCCTTGTGATATTTGATTGAATGTATTAAAGTATATGTAATTATATATATATATATATAGGGGTATAACTATAATTGAGTGTGTTTGATTATTCAAAAATTATGATTGTAATTTAATCAGAAAAAAAATCTTAAAAGAACATGATTATTACAATTATAATTTAATCTGATTTGATTATAAGTGCAAACAATTAGTACTTTGAATATTATTACTTTCTGGAAAAAAAAATTTTATATAGAACATAAAAAATTATAGGCTAAAGTGCACTTTTGGTCTCATAACTTTGGCAAAGGTCTCAATTTGGTCCCATAACTTTGAAAACGTTTCATTGTTAGTCCCAAGCTGATTTCCATCCATTATTTGCCGTTAAATCCACTTCACCCATATTTTCCACGTCATCATTCAACTTAGTATGTTATATCATCTTTAACAGTAGAAAATATAAGGAAATCAGCTTGCGACCAAAACTGGGACGTTTTCAGAAGTTCTGAGACCAAAATTGCAACAAAAAAGTTATGGGACCAAATTGAGACCTTTGCCAAAGTTATGGGACCAAAATTGCAACAAAAAAAGTTATGGGACCAAATTGAGACTTTTGCCAAAGTTATGGGACCAAAAGTTCACTTTAGCCGAAATTATATTATTGTTATAAGTAAGTAAGTAACTATTATTTATATACCTTATCCTAGCTACAAAGATTTAATTAATTTAACAAATAATTGTTTAAAAGTGATAGGCGCTTCAATTTAATTCAANTCAGGCCTTTCTTCAAAGACTTCCCCATGGTTGATGGTAGTAACTGACTCGAGGTCTGGCTTTTGGGTTTTTTCTCTGAACGAATCGTGGGAAACGAAAATTTGGGGAAGAGAGGGAAATGGTGGTTTATAAAGGGCCGTACAAAAATTTAAAAATAAAGCAGGCAGTTGAAAAGACGCTGCCTACGTCAGCAGCTTGGGAAACCGAAGAACTTCCTCCACACATTTCTCATTTCCCACGCCACGTGTCACCCAAAACTTTTCAGCTCCCACGGAAAGAAGTCCAAANAAATCTGACCGGTCCACCGGGTGGACCCGGTTTTCCAGTTTTTCCCGGTCCAATCCGGTCCAACCCCAAATCCGGTTCTTTGGGTTGAACCAGGCCGCTTTCCACTTCGGCTCCCGGTCCGGGTTCAAAAACACTGGTTTTGACATAGAACCGCCCAAGAACCGGAAAAACCGCCCTGAATCGGACGGTTTGGGGTTGAACCACTCCAGAATATTTTTGTTCATTTTTTTACTTTTTGAGATTAAAATCATGTTGTTTTAAAGGATTTCTTTTCTTATTAAGTTTAGACTCTGATATACATCCCTCGGAATGGCCCCTCGGAGTTGTTATCCAAGGGCATAAAGGATACCCGACGGAGAGGCAACCCAGGCAGGTTCCCCCTCCCACACTCAAGCATTAAATGCCAAAATATTGGCATTAAATGCTAGGATCCGTGAAAGCACGTGACAGGACAAGAAGGACACGCAAAAGGACTAAAACGCCCCCTGCGCGCAGACCAAACCATGAAAAGCACTCTTGGCTATCACTGACAACCAGGAGAGAAGGTTGGAAATCCCACCGTACCCTGGCAGTGATAGCTGTCACGTCAAAAGCAGAAACCTACACCAACCCCCTTTTCCTCACACATCCCGAGTACACCCCTAACGTCTCAGAGAGAGACCTCGTACGAACATGAGACAAAAGGGAAGGAGGATAAAAGGAAAAGGGGGGAACCTTTCTAAGGTAATGACTCTCTCTCTCTTAAAATATTCAAACTCTCCAGCTTTCTCTCTCTAACTTAAGCTTCGGAGAAGAATCGCAGGGTACCCCCTGTGCATTCTCGTTTGCAGATTCCGACGACTCCTACGTGCCGGAAACTGCCCTCAACTGTGAACTCAAGGTTAGATTTATCCTAATCCAGCTTTGTAGTTTTCACTGGCGCCGTCTGTGGGGAGAGATGAGGAAACTCCGGTTATCTCTCCCCCCCTCTACTTAGCTGTTGCTAAGACACACACACACCCGACAGGGAGCACCTCGTAGGGAAGAGAGTTCTTCCACGAACTCCTCCCTGCTTCCCCCCTACGTTCTTCGGCGAACGAGTTTCTTTTTCTTTTGCTCAACCCCCGAGAGACCCTGGTACGGCTCTCCGTGGAGGTCATACCTGTATTCTGTGCTAACCCCTTGTTGTTATCTCTTACTGTGAACTCAAGCAAGCTACGACGTTCTCTGCAATGGAAACCCATAACGAGAACCAGCTGCACCCGAGCTCAGCAGACGCTCCCTCGGGCTCGAGCCATCCGAGAGATCAACAAGCCGGAGACACCATACAGGAGCGTGACCCCAGGTCGTCACCCCGAAGTGCACCAGGACACACACAGCAGGGCGAGAGAACTCCCACACCACTGACCTCTCTCGCCGGTTTCCACCAGCATACAGAGGAAGAAACTCGAGCAACACCCTCTCCGTATACAGCCGAGATACGAGAGATTGTTCAGACAGAACTCAGGGAGGCAAGGGCTGCGCATGTAGCTGACATGGCCACCCTGCGCCGAAACATGGAGGAACAGTTCGACCAGTTCATGGAGAGACGTTTCAACCAGTTGGTCAGCTCCAGCTCCAAAGGGAAGCAGATACAAGAAGCTCCCGAGCTCCCTCCACCAGTATACTACGCCACCCCCGACACACGACCCCCCTCAGAAGCCGTGTTGTCGGGACGAGAAGAAGAACACGTTCCCAGGGAACGAAATGAACCGGCAGGGATGAATCACCCCTCCACCTCCCCGGCACCGTCAGGTTCCACAATGCAACAGTGGAATGTGCCAGCGGAGTTATGGCAACTCTTAGCCAGACACCTGCCATCTGCAGACCCACCGACGACTGCAAACCCTCCCTCGCACCCCCCAGCAGTAGTTCCATCACCTCCAGCACTCCCGATGCCCTCTCCCGGGATATACGCGCCACACATACAGCAGGATGAGCTGCCCACCGGGTTCAAGATGCCAATGAAGCTGCCCCGGTATGATGGAACAAAGGATCCGGATGATCATCTCCGACAATTCCACGCGTGCATGCAAATCGCTAATTTGTCGGAAGGCAAGAAATGCAAGTTATTCCCGACCACCCTAGTCGGAGAAGGGCTCATTTGGTTCTCCAAGCTCCCGAATGACAGTATACACAGCTTCCGGGATATGGAAAACCTATTCAAAAAGCGGTTTGCCACCAGCGTGGTGTACAAGCAGCCGGCATCCGTGTTGGCGGACGTTCATCAGGGAGAGCACGAGTCTCTCCGTGACTTCCTGCACCGATTCAATCAGAAATGCCTCACAGTCAAGGACCTCGAGGACAGTGTGGCGGTACACGCCTTTCAGGCAGGCCTCCGCCCCGGCCAAACTCATAAGGAGCTGGCTTTCATGAACCCTAGCTCGCTAGAAGAGTTGTTATCGAAGGTCCAGGAGTTCATCATAAAGGAGGATGCCTTCACCTCCCAGAAGAGCAGATTTGCAAACATGAGCTCCGGCAGTAAACAGCAGCAGCAGCAGCAGTACCGTGGCGACCCGCGCCGCCGGGACCCCCCCCGGCAGGACAGACAGAAGCACCCCCAGCAGGAGAGGGGTAG
>QANZ01042573.1:0-11205 GCA_003254925.1 Chamaecrista fasciculata
TTATTTTTGCTTCCGCTGCCCTTGGCGCCTACGATTCCCAACAAGCACTAGAGACCATGGTGGTCATTAGGGAGTTAGAAGATGGTGAGGAACTGAGTAGAGTTAGTAGTTTGACTACACAGGGCGGTAGCTCTGTAGATTTGGAGGAGGTTCGCCAGTCGTTGGACGAAACAGTGCGGCGGGCGGCTAGGATACTAGCGAGGAGGGTAAGTGAACGGGCGGGCGCGCTTAGTGTCTACAGAGGGAGTATGGATTTGGTGGCATTGGACCCATCAAACGCGGAAAACGATCCGTCGAACGTATCGGAGGAGCAAGTGCTGGAGCTCTCCGACCGTTCAGAGGAAGAGCCAGCAATGCTGAGGGGAGAACCAACGGGCCCTCTGAGCGGATCGGCGGCCGAGGGGGAACGCCTTATCATGGCTCGCGACGAGGTGGCGTGGGATGCCGCCGAGGGGTTTGGGAACCCGGAAGTTAGGGCGACCACGGGGCCGCCAGCAGAGCCTTCAAAATTTGCCACCGATGAGGATTTGGAGGCAGCCCAGGAGGCATATTTTGGACCAGGTTCCGGTCGGGAAGCGAGTGGCATGGCCGTCGGCGTGTGGGACGGCAACAATTCCATGTGGTGGACTCATCGGCGGGGGTTCATCGTACACGAAATATTGCTGCGGAAATGTGATTCCGAGATGCCGTTTACGGAATTTGAGATGGAAGTGCTGAACCACCTCAACTGCTGTCCAGCGCAGCTGGCGGCGAACGCCTGGAGGAGCATAAAATTTTTTCAATATGCTGCGTGGACAGTGGGCAGGGAGCTCACAGTGAAGTTATTCTTGTACTGGTTTGCTGTGAATCTTGGGGACAACGGGCGGGTGAACATCCAGAGGAAGGGGGGTGCTCTACCTGGGTTTCCGACCAGTATAAGCAACTGGAAAAATTGGAAGGATAGATACTTCCCCCTAGTGCACAATGATGTGGAGCGCCCGTGGTGGGTGAGGGAGGAGGATGACCGCCCGTTGTTTCCAGTGGCGTGGTCGGACGCCATCACGGGGATTAGCCCTATTAAGAGAGGGCATCTGAGCGAGGAGGAGCGGCGGACGGATAGGCTGCTAACCTCGTTTTACAAAAATTATGAACAAACATGTAATATTTTGACTAACATTTGATTTCCTTTCTTATGTATGATTTAGTTGTTTGGGTTGTGCCTAATGAGTTTGTCATTGATTTTGCAGCAATGAAAGAGGCGCAAAGGAGATCTGACGTCCAGGGCGCCGGGAGCTCGGTCGTGGCTGGCCGGGCGGAGAGGAGCGGGGAGCCGGGAAGGGCTCAAGGAAGGGCTCCAGGGGGGATGAGGGCGCCACCAGTCGCGCCAGGCGGGAGGCCAAGGGGTTCGGGCCCTTCGTCTCGCGCTCCCTCGGCTTCCGGGGGCGTGGGGCAGGCGTCGGCGAGCCCATCGAGGAGGAGAACCGGACCACCAGTGTTAGCACCTGGTGGGATGAGACAGGCGGGGGGCCCGTCAGAGAGGGGGAGGAGGCCGGACGGGAGGGGGAAGGGTCCAGCTGAGAGGGAGGAGCCGCCGGCGAAGAGGGCGCGCGTTGCCAGCGCAGCAGATCCCGGGATGTTCATCCACTGGGATGACGAAGAGTTGGATCGGTTCATCAAGGTGAGCCATCCAGATGGCGATGGTCCGAGCAACCCGAGGATGGAAATGCCGGACGCCCGGCGGGTAAACGAGAATGGGGAGGCTGAGTTCCCCTACCTGCCGTCGCGACCCTTCAGCGGGAGGTTCTCTGAGATAGCTTCCGTCCAATCCCTCTACTCCAACGGCACCTATGAGTGGCATGACACCATGGTAGCCGATGCCTACAAGCGGCCGCCAGCGGATTACGCAGCGGCGTTCGGCATGATGGCGTCCGTGGCCAGAGTGGCTGGCGGGGCCGAGCAGCTGAGGGAGCCCGCCTGAGGGAGGAGGCCAGAGTGGCTGGCGGGGCCGAGCAGCTGAAAGCACTGGAAGCTGCCAGGGACAAGGCGCTGGAGGAAGCTCAGGCCGGGCGGGCCCAGATGAAGAAGCTTGAGGAGGAGAAGAAGAGGGAGAGGGAAAGGAGGAAGAAGGCGGACCAGGAGGTTGCAGAGGCGGTCCGGGACGCGGGGGTGCAGCGGGGGGAGGCTGCGGCCGCCAAGGCAGAGCTAGAGGCTTACCAGGCAGGGGAAGCCCAGAGAATAGAGCGCGCACGCCGCGACGAACGTCGTCAGTGGTATTGGTACTATATCCAAGCCACATCGCGAGGGTTCGAGAACTGCAGGAAGCAGCTGGCATTCTTGAACCCCGGACAGAATGAGGCGGGCATCGATTACACCTTTGAGGTGTTTCCCGATGGTCGAGGCGGGGAGGAGATCCGTGTGCGCGCGGATGACGATGAGCCCGGGACGCCAATGCCCGATCTGCCGGAGGATTGGACCATCCATGCGCTGGAGGTGCAGGAGGGGCGATCCCCTCTCCGTCCTGGGGATGAGGGTTACGTGCCGCCGGCGGACATCCAGAGCACTGCGGGGAATGAGCCAGACGCCGAGCAAATGTTGATCGTCCCGGACAGTGGTGGCGCGGAGGGCAGCGGCGAGCACGCTCCGGGCGACGGGCCAGTGATCCTGGATGACTAGGTCATCCTGTACTTGTAATCGCGGGGGTGTTCCCCGTTCTGAATTTTTGCTGGGCGTGTGTGCCCTCTCTTTTTTTTTTCTTTTTTTTTGTTAATTTGTATGGGGCGTATGTGCCCCTTTTGAACAAAGTTGAAGACCCTTGTGGTTATGATTAATGCAGGCCATAAGGCCATTTATAATTGTTGAGATATTTATAACTGCTGTCATGTCGTATCTGTTGTGTTTGATATTTGCGCAAGTGTATGTGTGTGGGTGTGTGTCCGCCCAACTGAGTTGGCGATCGGACGTTTGGGCTAGCCAGCCAAGAGGTAATGGACCAGCATGGCGTATGAGCAACTTCTCGGCTCATGGGCGCGCGGAGCACCTGTATGAAAGCGTATGGAGGCGTCCCTCCAGCCTTCGAGCTCTTCATTGGAGCGTACTTTACGTTTAGTAATTAGTTGTGGATTAGGTTGTGCCTAAATGAGAGTAATTGAAACAAACGCGAATGTAAATGAATCGAATAAATTCAAAAGAATGCCATAATAATATTGACGTAATGTATTGGCGATCGTTGCATAAAGTAAGTGATTCCAACACGTAAAAGCGTACAAGAGATTACATAAATGTGAAAATACATAAATGAAATCAAAGCGTGATATTGTTGACTGTGCGGTCGAGATACTTTCTGAGGCTCGCGACGTTCCATGTGTTTGGCAGGCGGCGGCCGTCCAACGTGGAGAGCACGTACGCGCCACCAGGGATAACTCTGGTGACCCGGTATGGTCCTTCCCAGTTGGGATGGAGCTTGCCGTGCAAGCGGTTCAGGCGGTCGTTGGCCACATCGCGAAGAACGAGGTCGCCAACGTCGAAGGATCGGTGTTTGACCCTTCTATTGAAGTACTTGGCCATGCGCTCTTTGTAGGCGGCCTGGCGGATGCTGGCGATTTCGCGCACCTCCTCAAGTTCGTCTAGAGCTATCGCTCGACAACCTCGGTTTGCCTCCTCATTGTAGTATAAGACCCTGTCGGAGAGAAAGGCGGTCTCAGCTGGAATCATGGCGGGCGACCCGTAGGTAAGGGTGTAAGGTGCCTCGCCTGTGGACTCTTGAGGAGTGATACGGTAAGACCAGAGGACGGTTGGGAGCTCGTCCGCCCAACAGCCTTTGGCATTGTCGAGTCTGCGCTTCAACCCATTCAGGATGATGCGGTTGGCGAGCTCGGTTTGGCCGTTGGTCGAGGGATGCTCGACTGAAGTGTTACTGAGGGAGATGTCATACTGGGCGCAGAAATCGCGGAAGGATTCACTGATGAATTGGCGGCCGTTGTCGCTGATGATTCGCTGCGGGACGCCAAAACGTGACAGTATGTTCTGCAAGAAGAATGTTTTCATCTGGGCAGAGCTGATTGACTTTACCGGTTCAGCCTCGATCCACTTTGTGAAAAGGTCGATCGCGACGATGAGGAACCGGCGCTGGCCTGTGGCGGTCGGGAATGGCCCGAGGATGTCGATCCCCCATACGTCAAATGGCCAAGGGGATTCCATTGGGCGCATGTCTTCACCGGAATGTGGATGCGATTGGCGTGCTCCTGGCACTTTTGGCAAGTTTTCACCAGTGCTGTGGCATCCCGTATGATCGTGGGCCAGTAGTACCTCGAAGTGAGCACTTTGCGTTTGAGGGTGGGCGCCGCTTGGTGTGAACCGCAGAGCCCTTCGTGGAGCTCCTCGAGGATGAGGCGGGCGTCGTTTGGCCCTACGCATCTGAGGCAGGGCATGGAGTGACCTCGTCGGTAAAGGTCGTTTCCCCAGAGGAAGTAGTGTGCAGCCCGGCGTACCACCTTTCGAGCCTCGTTTCTGTCTGCCGGGAGGGTGCCATCCCGGATGTAGGACATGATGGGCGTTCGCCAATCATCCGTTGTTGAGATTGCAAGGACCATGGGGCCCTCGATTGATGGGCGCTCTAAGGTGGTGCGGATGATAGAGGAGCGACTCCGAGCATCTGGCTTAGAAGCCAGTTTGGCTAAGGCGTCCGCTCTAGTGTTCTTAGAACGCAAGATGTGTGAGAACTGGGCGGCCCAGACGTGATGGCGCAGGATGTACCTTGCTTTTTCCACGTACTTGAGGATGGTGGGCTCCTTGGCCTCGAAGTCTCCCTTCATGTGACCAACCACCAGCTGGGAGTCACTATAGACGTGGATGTCCTGGGCGCCCATGCCCACGGCAAGCTCGAGGGCTGCGATGAGCGCCTCGTATTCGGCCTGATTGTTCGTGGCCGGGAAGCGTATGTCGATGGCCTGCTCGATACTATAACCATCAGGGGATTCAACGATTACTCCAGCGCCACGGAGCTTGGCCGATGAGGCCCCATCAATGTAGAGGTTCCACACAATAGGGGTAGGATTGGCGGGCGTCATCTCCGCGACGAAGTCAGCCAACGCCTGGCCTTTGATGGCGCGTCGTGGTTCGAAAGTCAGGCCGAATTCAGAGAGTTCGATCGACCAATTGACCAGGCGGCCCGCGATGTCGGGCTGGTGGATGATCTGCCTCATAGGGCGGTCGGTGCGGACGATGATCACATACTGTTGATAATATGGTCGCAGCTTCCTTGTGGAAACAAGGAGGGCGTATACTAGCTTTTCGAGTAGGTGATATCGTGTCTCAGCGCCCGTGAGGACTTTGCTGGAGAAGTAAATGGGGCGTTGCTCGTCCTTTTCCTCGATGATCAGGACGGAGCTGACTGCCACATCGGTTGCAGCCAAGTAAACGTAGATAGGCCTGCCGGGTATAGGAGTGGTGAGAATAGGCGGCCTGCTCAGGTACGCCTTCAATTGCTGGAACGCCTCTTCACATTCGGCCGTCCATGTGAAGTTCTTCCCTCCTTTAAGGGTTTTAAAGAAGGGTAGGCACCGGTCGCCCGATCTTGCCAAAAAGCGGTGGAGCGCCGCTATATATGCCCATTGAGGCGTTGTACCTCTTTTAGCGTCTTTGGGGACGCCATGTCGATAATGGCCTGGCACTGGTCCGGGTTGGCCTCTATCCCTCGTTGGGAGATCATGAAGCCTAAGAACTTTCCCCCGGCGACCCCGAAAGCACACTTGGCGGGGTTGAGTCGCAATCGGTAATGGCGGAGGATCTGGAAGATCTCCTGTAGGTCATCCAGGTGGCCGCCACCAGCCTTCGTTTTGACGACCATGTCGTCAACGTAGACTTCGATGTTTTTTCCGATGTTGTCTTGGAAGAACCTGTCCATCATACGCTGGTACGTGGCGCCCGCGTTCTTCAGGCCAAAGGGCATGACGTTGTAACAGTAGATGCCATGTTCAGTGATGAAGGCCGTCTTGTCGACGTCCTTGGGGTTCATCTTGATCTGATTGTATCCCGAAAAAGCATCGAGGAAGCTCAAGGTGGCGTACCCGCAGGTGTTGTCCACCAACTTATCGATGCTAGGGAGTGGGTGAAGGTCCTTGGGGGTCGCCTTGTTGAGGTCCGTGAAATCCACGCACATCCGCCATTTGTCGTTGGGCTTGGGGACAAGGACGACGTTGGACAGCCAGGTGGGGTACTTGGTTTCCCGGATGAATCCGGCCGCCAGTAATTTGTTTACTTCTTCTTTGGCGGCAAGCTGCCGCTCGAGCCCCAGGACGCGCTTCTTCTGAAAGACTCCCGGGCGGTCGTCAACATCTAGGGAGTGCATGACCAACTGAGCGTCGACGCCGGGCATCTCCGACGCGGACCACGCGAAAATATCGCCGTTGGCGAGTAGAAAGTCAGAGAGCCTGGCTTGTTCTTGAGCGGGTAGATCCGCAGAGATGCTCACTGTTCGCTCCGGGTGCCCGGGGACGTGAATTTGGACGAGCGTGTCCGAAGGTTTGGGGCGTGCGCCCTCGACCTAATACGTGAGACAAGATGCGTATAAGTAAAGAGATCGTGAGACAAAAACAACTTCACAGTGAGCTCCCAGCCCACTGTCCACGCAGCATACTGCACAAATTTCAAACTCCTCCAGGCGTTCGCCGCCAACTGCGCTGGACAACAATTGAGGTGATTCAGCACCTCCATCTCAAACTTTGTAAACGGCATGTCGGAATCACACTCCCGCAACAGGATTTCGTGTACGATGAACCCACGCGGATGAGTCCACCCCATAGAATTGTTGCCGTCCCACACGCCGACGGCCATGCCGCTCCCCTCCCGACCGGAACCTGGCCCAAAATACGCCACTTGGGCCGCCTCCAAATCTTCGTCGGTGGAGATCGTGTAAAGAAAAATGAGTTCATTGAATAAATGATTTCATTAATGTAATAAAGGGCGTCCGCCATGTGTAGGTCGGAGCGTACAATTAAAGTGGCATGAGGGCCTTAAGCATTTTGTAGGAAAGGGGAATAAACATAGACATGAAAATGAAAAACAACTAATCTTAAGGCCGGGCAGCTAATCCACCCACTAGAAGTAGTTGCTAAGTGAAGGGGCGTCAGCCACTGGTGTGGGATACCTCGTCGCGGAGGTCTGTGATCTCTGACGCGCCCATGTCTGTGTCCTCCCCGGCGGGCTCCGGGGGAGGGGAGTCTGGAATCCCTTCCATGAGTCGGCGGGTCTGGTACCCGGGATCGATCATTACGCGAGCCAGGCTCGTGGCATAGCAGCGGCGACCCTCGAGTTGATCTCCCCTTGTACTCGCAGTTCCCCAGCGTGTAGGGAATTTCATAAGTAGGTGGGCAGTGGAGATCACTGCTCTGAAAGCGTTGAGACTGGAGCGACCAAGGATTGCGTTGTATGCTGATGGCGCAGCCACAACGATGAAGCTGGCGTAGGTGGCTGCCATCCTGGGCGGGTCGCCATCACCCTCGAGGGTGAGCTTGGTTTCGAGAACCCCTTCGGCGGGCGTCCTGGTCCCGGCGAAGCCGATCAGAGGCTCGTTGAAAGGCTTCAGGGCGCTCAGTGGGATGCCCAGGTGCTCGAAGGCGTGAAAGTAGAGGATGTCTGAGGAGGATCCTTGATCTACCAGCACACGCCGTACGTCGATCTCGCCTATGCGCGCCGTGATAACCATAGGCTCGTCATATTCCACGGGCTTGAGCTCGTCGTGGGTGAAAGTGATAGGCGCGTGGATGTCTTCGTGTGAGCGTTTGACGCTCGTGTAATGCATGCACATGATGGAGCGCATGATTTGTTTTCGGCTGTGGGGGGTCTTATGCATGTGTATTCCCCCAGAGATGGTGTTCACGACGTTGCGGACGGGCGCCTCAGAATGCTTTGAGCCGCCACTTCCGCCCTCAGCGACCTTCCTGTTCTTCTGATGGGAGGCGTCCCCATCAGACTCCGGCCGCTTCTTCTGCTTGTACTCGGCCAGGTGGCCGTCGCGAATTAGCTGTTTGATTGCATCTTTCAGAGAGATGCACTCGTCTGTAGTGTGGCCATAGCCGTTGTGATAACGGCAGTGTTTGCTTGTGTCGCGTGGGCGACCGGTCTTTACCGGGAGGGGCCGGGCCACCAGAAAGAATTCAAGGGATCTGCAGGCGCGCAGGATCTCTTACCTGGAGACGGTCAGGATGTGGTATGTCGGGAACTTGCCCGTGAAGGGCGTGCGCTGGGCCCCTGGGGACGAGTTGGAAGAGCGGTCGTGCCTCTTCCACCTCCCATTGCCATTCCCATTGGCGGGCTGAGTCCGGGTGCTTGTCTGGGCGTTCTGCATATCCTTCAGCTTGCTGAAGCGGCTCTTGGAGGCGACCTGGTTGTCCTCCTTTAGAATGAAATCCCGAACCTGTTTCAGCAGCGCGTCCAGGGTCTTGGGGTTGGCGAGCGCCAACTCGTTTGATACGTTGCCCGGGCGTAAGCCCTGCTTGAAAGCGTGTATGGCCACGCTGTCTTCTAAGTCTTCCACCTCGTGGCAGCGCTCGGAGAAGCGCTTAAGGAAGTCCCGGAGGCTCTCGCTGGAGCCCTGAATGAGGTCCGCCATGACCGTGGATGGTTTCTTGTAAACGATACTGGTGGCGAAGCGCTTTAGGAAGGCGGCCTCCAGCTCGTCGAAGTTATGTATGGAGTAATCTGGTAGGCGGGCGTACCAGTGAAGTCCTTCTGGGCCAAGAGTGGTAGGAAAGAGCTTGCACTTCTTTCCTTCAGTGAGTGATGCCAGTTGGACGTTTGCATGGAACGCCTTCAAGTGCAGATTTGGGTCTGCAGTTGGCTCGTAGGGTACCATCTTGACGGGCATCTTGAAGCCCTGAGGTACGATATCTCGCTGGATGGATACGGCGAACGGTCCCTTCTGGGGGATGAAGGTGCCCGGCTCGTCTTCGAGACCAGCAGCAGGTGCGGTTTCCTGGGCCGAGGCAGCCGTGGTGTTACGGCGGACGGGATTCGACCCCTGAGGCGTGCTGTGAACAGAGAGGCTCTGGAATTCACGACGCAGGGATTCTGTCTGCTCCCTCATCATGCTACGGAAGACCGCCATTATATCCATGGCCTGGAAAGTCTGGCCCGTCGCGCCCATATCGGTTGGTGGTGCAACCCGAGAGGGCGCTCCCTCTTCTCGATGTTCCTCTTGCTCCTGATCTTCCTGGGAGCCAGGGGCGTGCTCCTGGGAATCAGAGGGTTCGTCCAAGAGCGGATCGCGAGGGGAGTCGTTATGAGCCATAACAAAGTAGAGATCACCTAGTTCAACAAGGTAAACGTTGGTGAGTTAGCTTTTGTAAAGAAAAAGCAATAGAGGACGAGCGTGAGAGCCCGTAAAGTTCAGCAGGGGAGGAGGAAAGGTCCCCACAGACGGCGCCAATGATAAACTGGAAAATGGCTAGCACTTACCTAGTTCACCGGAGAGGGCTGCAAGAGCCAAGAGTTAAACAAGAACCTGCAAGAGCTTCACAGGGGGGCCCTGCGAAGTGTACTCCGACGCTCAAGTTAGTAAGAGTGATAAGAGAGTCAGAGAATTTCAGAGTGTAAGAAGTAGCTAACCTTGAACTGGTGAGATGGGCTCTATTTATAGAGCAGGGAGGAGAGAGGTGGTTAGCGCGCGGGGCGGACCACGTAACTGGACACGATCTCCACCGACGAAGATGGTGGAGACCGAGATTTGCGGAGCAAGGCAATCGTGGGTGATTGCGTGTTGCGTCGCTAGGCGGGCGCCTAGAAACTGGGGATCGTGGGTATGAGCAAGTCAGTAACCCACGATCTCCCGTAGCGTGGATTGCGGAGCGGGGTAGTCGTGGGTGACCACGTGTCATTTGGGGGACGCGCGCCAAGACCCAGGATGGATCACGACCGCCCCTAATTGCGCTTAGGGCGCCCGATTGACTCGGGGGCGCCTCGCAAGGGGCGGATGGGAGAAGAGGCCCGGTGCGAGGGCCGTTTAGGCGTACGCCCAAATAGTGATGTATCACAAGTCCCTCCTTAAAGAAGTCTACGAGCGCGTTCGTCGTATTGTTTCTTAAGGCGCGCGGGATGGCGGGGTTGGAGATCGTCCAAGGGGACCCGTGCTTGGGCAGTGAAAAATCGTCTGCTGGCGAACGCCCAAAAATGTGCAGGAGTACTTGTCCCCCGCGCAGAGGAAATAGTAGGAACGACGGCCTTCCATGGGAAAACGGAAAGTCAGCGGATCATGGCGGGCGGGCATGTGGTAGGTAGGGTTGTCTTGTCAGGGACACGTGTCGCTACCCGGGAGGCAGAAATTTGAAAAACAAAAAACGCCTCGTATGCTGCGCTCGCAAGGGTATAAAAGGGGGAAAGGCAGCGTCTTTTGCATTTTTACTCATTTCAGCGATTTGAGGAGAGAGAAGAGAGGAAACCGAAGAGTCCAGTCGCCGGAGTTGCAGAACCGTCGCCGGAAATCGGAGCGAAGTGACCGTGGAAGTTCATCGGTTCGAGCGATAAGCTTTCTGGTAAGCATTTTCTGTTGATTTCGCATGTTTCTTGCTGGGTTGGGGTTTGTACTCGTTAGTCGATGTTTTTTCGTTTCTGGGTGTTGGTGAGGCCGTCGTGGGTGACGGCGGAAGTGGGTTGGGTTTCTGAAAAGGGTGGTGGTTCGTCGCTGCTGGGGGTGGGCTCGTGAGTTGAGAGGCAGCGAAAATGGGTGTGGGTAGGGATGAGTTTCTGGGTTGTCTGGGTTTTCTGGGGTGGGTGTTCATCGAGTTCATACCCTCTCATGAAGGTGACGTTTGGGGTTTTCTGGGTTTGTAGGGCGGGCGTCTCACGAAAGTGAGCCGGGCGGCAATTGTGTGCTGACGTATTTTCTTGTGTGCAGGGTACCAGGAGTGCGAGGTAAGGATCAAGGCGAGCGCCTCAATCAATTCAAAAGCCAAGCAAGTTTTCAGGTACCTCCTATTCCTTGTGATCTTTGAATTTCTGGTGATCGTTAGAGACCATGGTGGTCATTAGGGAGTTGGAAGAGGGTGAGGAACTGAGTAGGGTTAGCAGTTTGACTACACAGGGCGGTAGCTCTGTAGATTTGGAGGAGGTTCGTCAGTCGTTGGACGAAACGGTGCGGCGGTCGGCCAGGTTACTAGCGTGGAGGGCAAGTGAAAGGGCGGGCGCGCACAGTGTCTACAGAGGGAGTATGGATTTGGTGGCCTTGGATCCATC
>QANZ01042603.1:0-10897 GCA_003254925.1 Chamaecrista fasciculata
TGATCTTGGATAAATCAAATTCGAATTGGGCCTTATTTTTGAATAATAATATTAAGTTTAATATTATAAATCAAAAGATATTTTGAGATATCTAAAAGATATCCCATATCTTAGAGATATCCTAATTGGATTAGGATTCCCTAAAACTAGGAATGAGAACACTATAAATAGAGGCACTAGGCGCCTATCTCAGGAACAACTCACAACACAGATCAATTCTTAGTCAGACTAAGAATTTCGCCTAGAGCATCTATATAGAGTGAAATTTCGCCTAAGCCCAATCAATCTTGATAATCAAGAACACTTCTTGATTATTCAAGAATCATAGATACAGTTCCTATTTTTCACTTGGGAAGAAGTGAAGGAGGCTAGCACCTAGGCATCTGCCAAACTGCTCGTGTGGATTACTGGTAGAGGAAGGACACTCTGTGGACTTCTCAAAATTCGCGAATACGATAAGTCACCGATCAAAACTAGGTAAACATCTTTTCTTATCTGGTATAAACATAGTTAGTGGATCCTGGAAGGAATCACAGAGTTAGCCTTTTGTTTTATTTGCGTTTTAGTCCAAAAATTTTTAATTTCTTCCGCTGCGCTCCCTCTGTGATTTCCCAACACCTGTGACCCTGTTGAGGTTCACTGAAAGCTATCATTAAGGTCTTTAAGTACTTGAGAAGCACTAAGGACAAATTCTTGGTTTATGGTAGAATTAATGTGTAAGTGGTTACGCAGAAGCCCATTATTCAAGGCAACCAAGATTGATCGCAGTAATGAAATATGTATTCCCTGAACAGTAGATATCGTAAGTTGGAATGGTACCAAGCGGAACACGATTACTCATTCTACAAGAATGGGTTAGTCACGTGAAGACGCAGACTGTAAAAACTAGTGTCTGAAGTATGCTTAATAGTCATCCTGGAGAGACAGGAAGACGCCTAAGCGGGAAGGGGTTCCCCACTGACTATTCCGACAGTGATGTACTCAGACAAGATCACCTAGAGATGGTGATATTAAGATATGGAAAGTAGCAGTCAAGGATTTTTGCCAGTCCTGTTGCGAAACACCAGCACAGGTTTTACATGAGCATCATGTAACGTCAAGAGGGAATTAGACACATTAATGGATGTTCCTAGGAGTAGGAACAGTTTGATTAATGATTGTACCTAGTGCAAGTGGGAGTTTGATGGAGATTATGCCCTAGGGCCAATCATCCTATAAATATGTTTGGAACATATCAATTAATTTATAAAGATAAATTAATGGTTATCATATTATTAGCATGTTTACTATGACAACAGTCCGTGATTAATTATGAGATAATTAATCTAAATTGTCCCTGGTCGCTCATTCAAGACGGAACTCAAACTGAACTAAGACCAGCCTGACCTCGGTGCATAGAGATGCATGCACTAGATGCTGGGACGAGAGTCATGGTGCGATTGTGTAAGGAGTTACAAATTGCTGGACCGACCCGGAGAGTTCTGCATGGGTTTCAGTCATTAGCTGGTCTCTCCTGTACGCCTGTCATGATGCCCTTAGACCTGAGGTCTTGACTATTTCGGCGTTGCAGTTGTCAAACTTTGGCTTAGTCTAACGTTACTCGTAACAGGGTAGCCATAAGGGCTGAGTACGGGTTTGGTTGATTGTCCTGCTGAGGAATGTGGTTGACCTAGATGGAATTTTGTCCCTCATAAAAGATGGGAGATATTTAACTGGGCCCCTCGATGAGTCTGTCCAAGGAATGTGTGGCCACATTGGAGATTGGGACTTACTCAGGGAATCGAGAAAGTTGAGGTTTGGATTTGGGATGACCTTCCCATGCCTAATCCATGACCAAAATATCGTAGGACAAAAAGGGATCTAGACAAGGTGGTACTAAGGTTAAGTCGTTTTGGGGTTAGACGATAACTCACGTGTTTTGGGTAGTCGTGATGGCTTGCTAGAGTCCGCTCTCGACTTGTATGTCAATGAGATGACTTACTGCCAACTTCACGTGGCGCCTGCTGGGTCACACACGAGCAGGAACTAGATGCCAAGCTGGGACACGAATTAGGACTAATTCGTGGGTCACATTATTGACACCGTTTAAGACATAATTGATTGTGTTGGGACATGAAGTCTTGTCTTAAATAAATTATCTATAGATATATGATATTTGGATTTGTGAGACAAATTTAAATATATATATGATAATTGCTAAATAGATAATTGGATTAGTCTATTTACAATTATATTCCTATTTATAATATTAGGGAATTATAAGTTAGATAATGTTCCTAAGAGTTAGGAAATTATTAATTTATTAAATTCACTAATATTGGGAAAAATAGGATGAGGTTGGCGCCTCATTATACAAAAGGAGTTTAATTAATAAAAATGTTTTATTAATTAAAGTTATGGCTTGAAATTTGAAATTCAAATAGATTTGATCTAGATTTCAAATGATTGAATTAAAAATATTAAGGTAATATTTTAATTCAATATATATAGGGCAAGTCGAATTCTAGGTCCAATTGGATTTAAAATATTAATGTAATATTTTAATTCAATAAACTAGAATTCAAGATTTGAAAAGATTGACTTAAAGATATTATGGTAATTCTTTAAATCAATATTGTTGGAAAATAACAAATTAGTTATCACTTCCTAAGAGTTAGGTTAGTTATTTTAATTTATTAAATTCCAACAAAATTAAGAAGGGGAGAGGCGCATGGCTTGGGAGATCTTGGAAGATTTGATCTTCCTAATTGATTCTCCAAGATTGCATTTTGAATCCAATTTTAATATTATGGTAATATTTTAAATTGGAATTCAAGTCATATAATTTTGATATGGAGATATCATAATCTTATGATTTGATAATTATATATTTTAGGCATTCCCTAATTATAATTATCAAAGTCCCCAAACCCTATAAATAGGAACCTTAAAGTCGACATTCACAACACAACAACACAAGAATTGGATTCTTGAGAGAGAGATCACAAAAGGGTGAGAGCCTCATGCACACTTAGAAGTCGACTTTAGCCTAGTTCTTCACAAGGGAAAATTCGATTTTGCTCTTGGTGAGGAGAGAGAGAAAAATCGCAGCCTTGGTTTTCTATAGAGAGAAAGTGGCGCACAACTCTAAAGAGTTTAGTTTTGTGTGACAAGGTTGTGTGGGATCAAGAATTAGATTCTTGATCAAGGCGCCATATAGTTCTTGGCAATTCAAGAAGAGATCTTGAATTAAAGAACACCGTAGATAAAGGTTCCGGATTCACTTGGAGAAGTGAAGGAGGCTAGCACCTAGGCATCTCCGAAACTGTTCGTGTGGATTACAGGCGGAGGAAGGACGCGTCACGTGGACTTCTAGGATACGCCCCGTTCAACTAAACCGATTGAAACTCGCGAGGTATACCACTATCCAAAAGTTTTAAATTCAGCTAGCGGATCCGTTCGGGAATTCTGGACCCTTGCGCGTTTTATATTTAGAGTTTTTTTAATTATGTTTTTGCTTCCGCTGCGTTTAGGCGCCCCTGAATTCCCCAACAGGTGGATCTTGAAGAAGTTCAAAATCCACAAGGCACTTCAGAGACACAGATGGAAACTGGAGAAGTTCCTCAAGACGTTGTGGAAGCTCCTCCAGAAGCACAAGGACCACGAAGGTCTGATAGGACACGTTTTCAGCCAGAGAGATATTATGGTTTTCTTGTAACTGAAAACAGAGATGTGTTGCTCACGGAGCATGGTGAACCCACCACCTATCAAGAGGCCATCGTAGATCCCAACTCTGAGAAATGGGTTGAAGCCATGAAGGCTGAGATGCAATCTATGTACGACAACAAGGTATGGACCTTGGTTGCTCCACCTGAAGGGGTAAAACCCGCAGGGTGCAAGTGGGTTTTCAAAGAGAAAACAGACATGGATGGCAATGTCAACGTCTTCAAGGCGAGGATAGTTGCGAAGGGATTTATGCAACATCATGGTATAGACTATGACGAAACGTTTTCGCCTGTTGCAATGGCCAAGTCCATTAGGATCCTCCTTGCCATAGCCGCATATTATGACTACGAGATATGGCCAATGGATGTCAAAATAGCGTTCCTTAACGGAAGGCTGCCCGAGGATGTGTATATGATACAACTCGAGGGGTTTGTATGTCCTGAGGTACCAGACATGGTATGCAAGCTTCAGAGATCCATTTATGGATTGAAGCAAGCATCCAGGAGTTGGAATCACCGTTTTGACGAAGTAGTCAAAGAGTTTGGCTTCTTACAAAACCCTGATGAACCTTGTGTTTACAAGAAGATTAGTGGGAGCACAATTGTGTTCTTGGTACTATATGTCGATGACATATTACTCATTGGAAACGATATTCCAACCCTATAGATTATAAAATCCTGGTTAGGAAAATCTTACTCAATGAAGGACTTAGGAGAAGCTGCCTATATTCTAGGCATTAAGATCTATAGAGATAGATCTCGTAGGCTTCTTGGATTGAGTCAGAGTACGTACTTGGATAAGGTATTGAAGAGGTTCAATATGCAAGATTCCAAGAAAGGATTCATACCGATGAATCATGGGCTGACCCTGAGGAAGAAATAGTGTCCCAGGACACTTGTTGAGCGAGGGCGCATGAGTGGAATTCCCTATGCCATGGCCATACGATCCATCATGTATGCCATGTTATGTACTCGACCCGATGTGTCGTTTGCCCTAAGCATGACGAGTCGATTCCAACAAGACCCTGGTGAGGATCATTGGATCGCTGTCAAGAATATCCTTAAGTACTTGAGAAGGACTAAGGATGAGTTCTTGGTTTACGGTGGAACTGATGAGGAGCTATGTGTAAGGGGTTACACAGACGCTAGTTTCCAAATCGACCAAGATGACTTTAAATCGCAGTCAGGATATGTGTTTCTCCAGAACGGTGGCAGCGTGAGTTGGAAGAGTTCCAAGCAGAGCACGATTTCCGATTCTACAACGGAGTCCGAGTATATTGCAGCATAGGATGCAGCAAAGGAGGCTGTGTGGATTAGAAAGTTCATCTCCGAGCTTGGTGTGGTTCTGACCATTTCTGATCCCGTTACATTGTATTGTGACAATAGTGGTGCTATTGCGCAAGCCAAGGAGCCACGGTCCCACCAGAGGACCAAACATATACTCAGACGTTTTCACCTTGTCAGGGAGATGATTGACAGAGGTGATGTGAAGGTATGTAAAGTAGCAGGCGAGGATAACGTTGCTGATCCTCTGACTAAGCCTCTTGCAAGGGTCATACATGAGCGGCATGTATCGTTGATGGGGATTAGACACATTGATCAGTATAACTAGGAGTAGGAACAGCTAGATTGATGATTGTACCCTAGTGCAAGTGGGAGTCTGTTGGAGATTGTGCCTTAGGGCCAATCTTTTTATGTGAAATGTTATGAACATTTGGATTAATTTATAGAGATAAGTTATTCAGTTATCATAATTAGCATGTTTACTATGATAGCGTTCGTGATTAATTATGAGATAATTAATCTAAATTTTTCCCTGGTCGATTGTTTTCGTGGGAACGAAAATGAACTAAGACCAGCATGACCTCGGTGCATAGAGATGCATGCACTAGATGCTGGGACGAGAGTCATGGTGCAATTACGTAAGGGGTTACGAGTTGCTGGACTGACCCGGAGAGTCCTGCATGGCTTTAGTCATCAGCTTGCCTCTCCTGTACGCCTGTCGCGATGCCTTAGACCTGAGGTCATCATTATTCCGGCCTTGCAGTTGTCGGACTTTGGCTTAGTCTAACGTTGCCCGTGACAGAGTAGCCATAAGGGCTAAGTACAGGTTTGGTTGATTGCCGTGCTAAGGAATGTGGATTGACCAAGATGGGATTTTGTCCCTCATTAGATGAGAGATATCTAACTGGCGCCCTCAATGAGTCTGTCCAAGGAAAAGAGTGGCCACTCAGGAAATTGGGACTTACTCAGGAAATCGAGAAAGTTGTGGTTTGGATTATGGATGACTTTCCTGTGCCTAATCCATGACCAAGATATCGTTGGACAATAGGGTATATGACAAGGTGGTACTAAGGTTAAGTCGGTTTTGGTAAAATTGATAACTCACGTGTTTTGGGTAGTCGTGATGGCTTGCTAGAGTCCGCTCACGACTTGTAGGTCATGGAGATGACTTGTTGCCAACTTCACGTGGGGCCTGCTGGGTCACTCATGAGCAGGATCAGAACACTACTTAAAGGGACACGAATTAGGGTTAATTCGTGGGTCACTCCGGTGGCACAATTTAAGACACAGCGAAATGTCTGGGACATTATTTCTTGTCTTAATTAATCTACAATTGTGAAATATTTAAATTTGTGGGACAAGTTTAAATATAATAATTGTTAAATGATTAATGGGGATTAATAATTTACAATTAAAATATTAGGGAAAAAAATAATTCAGATAAGATTCCTAAAAGTTAGGAAATTATTGAATTATAAAATTCCCCAATATTAGTATGAGGGTGGCGCCTCTTTTTGAGTATTTGGATTAACAAAATTGTTTTATTAATTTAAATAATAAGTTTGAATTCAAAAGATTTGATGAAGATATCAAAAGATTTGATTCAAATAGATTTGGTGAGATCTCCACTCAGTATCTTGGGAGAATCATGAATTCCTAAGAGTTAGGAATGTTTTTGATTTATAAAATTCCAAGATAAAATGAGGGAGGATAGCGCATTGCTCTTGTGGGTCCCATGGGAAGATTTGATCTTCCATTTGATTCTCAGAGATTGCATTTTTGAATTTAAATTGAAATATTAAGGTAATATTTTAATTGTAAATTCAAGTCCTATAATTATAATATTATCAGAATATCATGATTTTAGGAATATTAAAATCACCAAATATTATATCTATATATAGGGGAGCAAGTCGACTTGCCCCCCAAGACTTAACCCTAGCTTTGTGATTTTCTTCCTCCTGGTAGAGAGAGAGTGAAAATCGCCACTTTGCACCTAGAGAGAGAAAAGTCGATTTTTCTAAGAGTTAGTGAGAATCCACTTGGCTCCAAAACTAGGGTTTGTGAGAATAGAGAATTTCAAGGTGTTCTTGTGGGTGCTTCTCTATTGCGCCACCTTTTAGTCCTTTTGTTTCAAGAAGGAGTTCTTGAGTTCAAAAGCTCTGTAGATTGGTCCCTGGTTCTTTTGGAAAAAAGAACGGAAGGCTATCACCTTGGTGCCCGAGAAACTGTTCGTGTGGATCACCGGCAGAGGGAGAACGCTGAGAGTGGACTCCTTGCACACGCCTTGTACAACCAGCCGATTGGAACTCGTGAGGTATACCACTATCTAAAAGTTTTAAATTCTGCTAGCGGATCCGTTCGGGAATTCTAGGACTAGGCGCTTTAAAAGTTTTTTTTTATTTTGTTCCGCTGCGTTTTGGCGCCTAGGATTCCCAACAGGTGGCACCTCGCTCTTGAATTTAATTAATGAAATATGATTTTGTTAATTTGAATTCAAGATTTAAATTTGAATTAAGATATTAGGGTAATATTTTAATTCAATTTGTTGAGGAAATTAATAAGTTGGTTACAACTTCCTAAGAGTTAGGATTGTTTTCTTATTTATTAAATTCGTATAAAACAAATGCAAGGGGGGCGAATTCTTGGAGAATCATATGCAATATTTGATCTTGCATTTTGAATTTCAAGACTGCATTTTGAATTTTAGGTTAAGATATTAATGTAATTTTTTAATTAAGAATTCAAATCCTCTTGACTCATTCCAACCAATGGGAAGTGTGCATTCTAGGTTTCAAGATATGATCTTGAAATTTAAATTGAGATTGCCTCTTAATCTTGAATTATAATATCAATGTAATTTTATAATCAAGATTTTTTGATTCCCTAATTTGAGGAATGGGACTCTTTAAAAGCACCAACAAGTCGCCTAAAGAAAGAGAGAGAAAGTCAAATAGCCTAAAGAGAAGAGAGGGTGAGTTTCGAACTAACCCTAAACCTAGCGCTAAAGGGCGAGTTGTGTGTGAGAGAAGAGGAGGCTAAAAACCTAGAGTAAGTGTGGCCAAGAAATTGGTTCTTGGTAGTGCGCCACTTTGTCTTGGATATTTCGAGAAGTGTTCTTGAAATTTCAAGGTTTGTAGATTGGTTCCCATAATCTCTTGGAGAAGAGATTGAAGGCTAGCACCTGAGTATCTGTCAAACTGTTCGTGTGGATCACCGACAGAGGAAGGACACGAGTCTGGGGACTTCTTGGAATTGCAATCATTCAAGCGTCTGTTTGATTTAGGTAAACATCTTATCTCACTGGTATAAACACAATTAGTGGATCTTGGGAGGAGATTATAAAATTTTTAATTTTACCTTTTTCGCTGCGTTTTGCTCCATAATCTCCTAGAGTGGTATGAGAGCCACGCTAACTTTGTGTTTATGCTAGTTTTGTGAATATACATGTTGATGTATGTTTGTATGTTTACCGTTTTTCACTCGATATGCTCAAATCTTGCGATTATCCACCACACGATTTTAACCTAATCTAGGAATGGTGGAAATTTATGTATTTGATACATAAGGTAATCAATTTGATTGATTAAAATTTTCTTGAAAATTATAGGTCTTGGCCGAAAATTGTAAATTGTGAATTTATAAATTTTGGGTCAATGAATTTGGCTTCTTGAATATGATGTTGGAGATTGTGCCCTAGGGCCAATCATTTTATAGATATGTTGTGAACATATCAATTAATTTATGGAGATAAATTAATGGTTATCATATTATTACCATGTTTACTATGATAACAGTCCGTGATTAATTATGAGATAATTGATCTAAAACTGTCCCTGGTCGCTCATTCAAGTGGGAACTTGAAATGAACTAAGACCAGCATGACCTCGGTGTATAGAGATACATGCACTAGATGCTAGAACGAGAGTCATGGTGCAATTACGTAAGGGGTTACGAGTTGCTGGACTGACCCAGAGAGTCCTGCATGGGTTTAGTCATCAGCTTGCCTCTCCTGTACGCCTGTCACGACGCCTTAGACCTGAGGTCATCATTATTCCGGCGTTGCAGTTGTCAGACTTTGGCTTAGTCTAACGTTGCCCGTAGCAGGGTAGCCATAAGGGCTAAGTACGGGTTTGGTTGATTGCCGTGCTAAGGAATGTGGACTGACCAAAATTGGGATTTTGTTCCCCATTAATTTGGGAGATATCTTACTGGCGCCCTCGATGAGTCTGTCCAGGAAATGCGTGGCCATGCTAGAAATTGGGACTTACTCAAGGAGATCGAGAAAGTAAAGGTTTGGATCATGGATGACTTTCCTGTGCCTGATCCATAACCAAGATATCGCAGAACAATAGGGTCGGTGCCTAGGAGGTACTAAGGTTAAATCGGTTTTGGTGAAAACGATTACTCACGTGTTTTGGGTAGTCGTGATGGCTTGCTAGAGTCCGCTCACGACTTGTAGGACATGGGGATGACCTACTGCCAACTTCACGTGGGGCCTGCTGGGTCACAGACGAGCAGGAGCAGAACACCACTTAAAGGGACACGAATTAGGGTTAATTCGTGGTCACTCCGGTGGCACAATTTAAGACACAGAGGAAATGTCTGGGACATTATGTCTTGTCTTAAATAATCTACAGTTGAGAAGTATTTAAATTTGTGAGACAAATTTAAATATAATAATTGTTAAATAATTAATAGGGATTAATTATTTACAATTTAAATATTAGGGAAAATAATTCAGATAAGTTTCCTAAAAGTTAGGAAATCATTGAATTATAAAATTCCCCAATATTGTTGAGAGGGTGGCGCCTCTAATTGCCTTTTTATTAATAAAAATGTTTTATTAATTTAAAGTCATGAATTTGAATTCAAAAGATTTGATAGAGATATCAAAAGATTTGAATTCAAAAGATTTGGTGAGATCTCAAAAACAGGATCTTTGGAGAATCATGACTTCCTAAGGAGTTAGGAAGGTTTTTGATTTATTAAATTCCAAGGATAATTTAGGGCTACATCGCGCCATCTTGGTGAATCCTTTGGGAAGATTTGATCTCTCAAAAGATTCTCTAAGATTACGATTTGAATTTAAATTTAATATTATGGTAATATTATAATTTGAAATTCAATTCATGAAAGCCATATTATTATAATTTGGAATTATAATAATGCTCTAAAAATAATTACATATATATGTTTATATAAGGGTGCTAGGCGCCTAGGTCAAGAGTGAGGTCATTTGTGATTTTGTCTTCCTCCTTGTAGAGAGAGAGAAAAATCGCACCTCCATAGCTAGAGAGAGAAAATTCGATTTTCCTAAAGAGTTAGTGAAAATTCGAATTGTTCTATCTTTAGGTTTTTTGAGAGAAGAAAAACAAAAGGAGTTTTGTTGTTGTCTTCTGTTGGGAAATCACAGAGGGAGCGCAGCGGAAGAAAATTAAAATTTTGGACTAAAACGCAAATAAAACTAAAAGCTAACTCTGTGATTCCTTCCAGGATCCACTAACTATGTTTATACCAGATAAGAAAAGATGTTTACCTAGTTTTGATCGGTGACTTATCGTATTCGCGAATTTGAGAAGTCCACAGAGTGTCCTTCCTCTACCAGTAATCCACACGAGCAGTTTGGCAGATGCCTAGGTGCTAGCCTCCTTCACTTCTTCCCAAGTGAAAAACAGGAACTATATCTATGATTCTTGAATAATCAAGAAGTGTTCTTGATCATCAAGATTGATTGGGCTAGGCGAATTTTCACTCTATATAGATGCTCTAGGCGAAATTCTTAGTCTGACTAAGAACTGATCTGTGTTGTGAGTTATCTCTGAGATAGGCGCCTAGTGCCTCTATTTATAGTGTTCTCATTCCTAGTTTTAGGGAATCCTAATCCAATTAGGATATCTCTAAGATAT
>QANZ01042604.1:18475-29283 GCA_003254925.1 Chamaecrista fasciculata
TACAAGGAATCTATTTGAAATTCATCCCATACCTAAGAGATCAATTTGAAGCTTTGGCAAGTTATAGTAAAATAAGGATTTAGTATCTAAAAGATTAAAGATGATAAATTTATCTACTTAACCTCATAAATATAAAATTATAAGATTTAGTCTATAAAAATATCATTATAAACAATTTGATTATTTTCTTAAGATATTATTTTAAATTTAATGGTTAATACAATTTTTAATATAAAATATTAAATACATATTAGATTATTATTATTATTATTATTATTATTATTATTATTATATTTAAGTTACTATCTATAACAAATGACTAAATTGATCATATATGACATTTTTTTATTACTAAAATTTATATATTTTTTTTAATTTTTGAAAAACTAAATTAAAAACATGTCATCTTTTAATAACTAAATCATTAATTTATTCAATAAAACTAAAATTATCCTCCATAAATTAGAAATTTTGAGAAAAAAACGTTTGTTACATGACAACACATGATTTTTTAAAACCTTAATTTTAATTTATATGTACACTCTTGTTTCTTTTAGCAGTGTAGTGTGGTAAAGTATTGATTGTAAAGTCAATAAAGAATGACCCAGTTGCTAATCGATAAGGAGTTAACTTATAACTTACAAGGTCGTGAGTTCGATTTTTACTCTTAATGTGAGAGTCTTGTTGGTAGGCGATTTGTAAGTACATTTTTAAACGCTTAAAGAGTTTGAAAAAAAAGAAAAAGAAAAACAATTATAAAAATTACCCAAATCACCCAAGCTTTCAGTTAAAAAAGAAAAAGAGTATAAATTATAAAAATTAAGTACCGAAAATATAATTGAAAGGTGTATTTTTACAACTTGACTACATCCCATAGAAAAACAATATTTAGGAATAGATCATAATAAAAAAAATTCATAATGTTCCTTTTTGGAAAATTACCAGATCTGTGGCTGCCGTTATTATCTAAAAAGTTGGATTTTGTTAATTATTAGTAAGCATTTGGATTTGTTACTCACATATTCATGCCAACCATTGTAATCTCAATTATTAGTAAGCATTTGGATTTCACATAAATAACTATATTAGCATAAGATTAACCGAACTTGTTAATCCTCCTTTTTGTCTTCTTTTGTAAATTTTAATCAAAAAGGAAGAAAACTAGAGAATTCAGATTTATTTGAAAATTTCAATTTTAATATTCAAACTTTAAAATACAACTTTATGGTAAGTAAATTAATAATTTAATCCCTAACATTTATATGTATGGCAATTTATTAGCCTCTAAATCAATTTTTTAAAGTAACCATTATAAGTAATCAATTTTTATTGTCAAAACTCAAGTTAAACAATTATAAGTAATTACTCACCAAAAAAAAATTATAAGTAATTTGATCATTTTATTCAGAATATCATTCAAAATTTAGTAATAAATATAATATAATTATATATTTTTTGAAATTACAATAAATAATTGATGTTAAAATTTTAAATTTTTTGTTAAATTTAAATTAATATTTTATCGGAAAGATAAATTGATTATAACTATATCTTTAGAAGTTTAATTTTATAATTTTATATCTTATAAATTAAATTGAGACATTTATCATTTTTAATTATTAGTATAAACTCAAAAATAAAAAAAAAGTATTAATTTAGTATAAATTCAGAAACTAAAAAACATAAAATTAGTTTAAATTCAGATATCGAATCGGCACTAAGGATAAAAAAATTGACAATTGAAATATTTTCGGGACTAAATAGTATATTTCAATTATTCAGAGACTGATTAGTTAATTCAATGTAAATTAAGAAACCAAATGATAGATTTTCTCATTATTAACTTACTAATTTATATTACATATATATATTTTGTAAGAAATTGAATGTCAAAAAGATCAATAATTGGTTTTATTAGTTTGAAAAAAATATAATTTGAGGGGGGTGTTAAAAAGGTAATTTCATTAATTGAATAATAATTTGTTTATTTTGGTTGCAGAAGAAAAAAGAGAAGTTGATTTTGATTTGAGAGGAAAGAAAGATACAAAATGGGTTTACTCTCTCTCTCTCTCTCTCTCTCTCTCTCTCTCTCATGTTTCTTGCCCCAAATGTAAGAAAGTTGAGAAATAATTGAAACTGAAGGAAAGTTCATCGCTGGTCAGCTTCCATTATCATCATCATCACCACAACCATCATCATCATCGTCATAATCGACTTCTCTGGCCTTCTTCTCTGTGTTTTCTTCTCCTTCTCCGTCTCTCTCTCTCTCTCTCTTTCTCTTTCTCTCTCTTCTGAGAAGATGGGTTCGACCAATAGTCGACTGGGGTCTCGCCATTCGACCCCTCGAGTCAACGGCAACAATCGCTTCAGATTATCATCTCTTCTCTGTGGCGGCTCCGGTTCTCGTTCTACTTACGAGGTACTCTTCTTCAATCTCTATCGTCGTCGTTCAAACTATTCCCTAATACCCATTTCGTTTTTGCCGGATTTTCAATTGGAATTGGATGTGCAAGGATTCGGGATTCATCAACCTGATCCATTTTTCAATCGTTTAAACTGGGGGGAAAAGCATGTATGTATGTAGCTTTTGAATCTGGCGGGGTTCTTTTGTTTTTTTTTTTGGGTGGATGAATGGAGATTTGAATTTGCGAGTTTTATGATATAAAAAGGCGGATGAACTTTTTTTGCCTTGTCTTTTTCTGATAAACTTATTGTTGGAAGAAATTTCCCTGGAAGAAAATGAGTGTGTATTATATTCCGTGCATGAATTTGTTCATAGTCTCTTGTTTGTTTTATACGATGATGGAGTATTAAGAACCTGGCAGCTTGCCATTCAGTTGATATATTATAGCCTATGGCGCATAATCTTTCTCCTGATGATATTATCATATGCTTTGTCTAGTTGTACTCTTTTGATTTTGGGGTCGAAAAAGTGCCTTGTTGGATATAATGTACAGAATTGCAATTTCACATGTTACAAGTGGTGATGTTCCCTTGACTTATCCGTAGATTGAAAGAACTGTCTTAGTGGCAGGTTGGCTGTAATTTAATTATGAATCAATGTGGGGACGTGTGTAGAATGGTATTTGTTTTCACTTCTCAGTCATTCTTTCCAACTAAACAAAATTTAGTGTATGGTTTAAACTTTAAACATCAGTGCATGAACCATATTGTTTGGTCTTATACTGCAAAAATTAGAGGATGGCCTTTAGAAAGACGCTTAACAAGAGTGACTGAGAAATGGAGTGACCAGCTTATATTGTTTTTAGATGGAAGACCAACCACCTGAACTTCAAGGAGACTCTGCAACAGACTTCCATGGTGAAAATCAGAAAGTCATTGAGGAATCATCTTTATCATGTACCGAAGCTAGAATTAGTTGCAGCGCCCATGCTGAAACTGCAAGTTCATCCTATACCAGAAATGAGTCTAGCGAGATTGCCTTTGACGGTTCTTCCAGAATTGTTTCAACTAGTAATCAGAGTAAGTGCTTGTCTGATAGTAAGGAGTTAGTTCCTCCTCATCAGGTAAGTGCTGATCATAGTCGTGATGAATCTTTTAGGGATAGTAGCAACGCAGCTAGCACCTCATTTGTAGAACAGCATTCTTCAGACTCAGTCTCTGTAAATGGCTCGGTGGATACTGGTGTTACTCAAATATCTCTCGAGACAATGTATCCAAGGAGATCAGCTTCTCAAGAGCATGGAGATTTCAGTTCTGATGAGATCTCTTTAGAGAATCACACTGATGCAGGTATAGCTATGCAGGATTCTGAATTGGATCGTGTTGCTCAAGTTTCAGATTTTCCTGTAACCTCTGAGTTGCCCGATAATGAAACTCGTCAAGAGACAATACCTTCAGGTTTAGGTTTCCTTGTGTCGAATAGGGAAAGAGGACAGGGAAATGACAGTGTGTTTCATGTTGATGTTGTTACAATATCTTCCAACATTTTATCTGGTGGCAGTGCTGATATTGGTGATCATGATACCCGAAGAGATGGTAGAAGACTGTTTTGGGATGCTTTTTCAAGACGTAGTTCTAGAAGGTTTGGCGATTCTCCAACCATTGTCTTCTCAGCTGGTGATGCTGATGATCCAAGATCTCAAGATCGATGGCTTCTTGATTTGAGTAATGATTCCTCAAATGATGGGGTTGGGCGTGATTCTGGATACCTCGGCAGTAGAATTCACAGATTGAATGAACGCATGCGGCACTCAAGATCTGAGGTGATTATCGGTATTTTGAGTATATAATTGCTTATGTGTCCTACTTGCATTTAATAACTGTGTTTGTGTTATTGGCATAACCTCTTCATAGATCTGGGAAAGACTTCGTGGTGGCCTTGATGAGTTTGGCCGGTTGAATTCTTGTCCATTAGGACTCCACCCTGATGGTATGTGCTCTTGTGAGTCTTTCCCAATTGCTGAGGAATCTAGTACTCGAGCAAGTATATCAAGAATAGCCATGCTTGCTGAAGCTTTATTTGAGGTTCGTGACTATCCTTTTTCCAGCTACAATTCTTCTTGTTTGCTTCTAATGTTTTAGCTATCCACTCTTTTCCGTGACTTTCTTGCATAAGTTGAATTCTATACATTTTGATTTTCATGCCTTATATTTTCGCTTTTAAGTTTCTACTTAATTATTCTATCAATTGTTTATACTGATTGATACAAATGACAAGGTAGAGTGTGATTACTGGATAAGCACTTTTTGTTTGGATGCTCAATTAATCTCTTATTTGGTTTTCTTAGGAATTAGGATGAATTTTCTACATAACATTCAATTGTTTATCTAATTAGTCACATCCGTTGATAATTTAGTGTATCTAGTATTTGGATTTTGGACCTGATAATTTAGTTAGGCCTCTAAGTCTACTGTCCTGGGCTGCTTCAAAGATGGAGTTTTTTTAATAGGGAAGTAAGAATTGCTTTTTCTGAATTGAGATTTCTGCTTCATGGTTTATTAAAATTTGTTAGCCTTTTATTTTTGTTATATGTATGCTGGGTCTGCAATTCTTTTTGTAGTGCCAGGATCTATTCCGTATAATACCTTATTGGAAACAAGTATTTTTGAACTCCATGTAACATTGGAATTTTTATCAGGTTCATAGAGCCAGAATTTAGTTTTATATTTGCTTAAATGTGCAGTTCTGGATGGGTTATACACTTATCTCTATCATGTAAATTAAGAATTAATATAGCAGAACCTCCAGTAAATAAATTTCTGTGTTATATTCAGATTGTAATTTCTTTTTACATTTTGAAATATATGATTGAGTCCATTTCATCATGATCACCCCTGGTTGATTGAGCATGCTAAAGCATTTGCTCTGAAACATTCTTCATATTCTAACACTTCCTTCCCTGTTGTTTGTTTACAACATTTCAAACTTGCGTAATCCCATCTTTATGTTTTATCTGATGTAAAATCTAGCTGTGTTTCTTTGACATCTTCTAGTGATCTTTATTACAAAAATTAAAAAAGACAATGTACCACAAATGGAAGTCTTGCATATATCATGCCGATGATATCGTGCCGATGATACTATGATACTATGATTTATCTTTTCTGATTTGATTGTGACATTTATTTGACCTGAAATCAATAACGTTTCTATACTTTGCTAATGGATTTGAAAATCTGACGTGTGGACCAAAACCAATTTTCATTCCCAGGTTTTGGATGAAATCCATCGCCAACCTGTATCGCTTTCTCTTTCAATGGTCTCTCTTCCAGCACCAGAATCAATTGTTGACTCTTTCCCTCTAAAGTGTCACAAAAAGGTTGACACCGCTGATGGTGGCAACGATGCTGAACAGTAAGCCTCTTTTTCTCTAATTTCTGTTAAGCAAATATAGAAGAGGATGAATCAAGTCAAAGATTACACCACATGCCTCGGGAAATGTCTGTTCCATTGTTAGTTGTGGATAATTAGGTGGTCATGCTTTTTAGTTTTTATGCTAATATAAGAAGCTTTTTTTTTAATTAACCTAAACTATAATTAGTGATTAGTTTCATGGCGTTTTTCATTGATTTATTTGGTAGATGCTACATATGCCTGGCAGAGTACGAAGAAGGGGACAAAATTCGGGTTCTTCCTTGCAACCATGAGTACCACATGTCATGTGTTGATAAATGGCTTAAAGAAATCCATGGGTATTGTCACTTGACTCCATTTTTTCTCTCCATCATTTTCCTCAGAAGTTCTAAATTGGACTAACTCAATTATGAGTAAACTTGTATGCATGTAAGTAAGGCACACTTTTTAGTAGAAGCCACTCACAGAAAGCATACATGTTTCATTCATATTTGGCTTAATCTCTTAATTCCCATTATGTAAATAATCTTCTTTTTTTTTCCTGATTTCCCTCATTTTGCAGTGTATGTCCTCTTTGTCGTGGGAATGTTTGTGGAGGTTCCAACGATTCTTCTGCCTCCAACACAGAAGTACCATCTCATTGAAATTGTACATATTTGAATGTAAATATAAGCATCTTTTTTTCGCCCCTGGTCCATGGCAATGGCATGTTGTATTAAACAGCTGACTTGTTAGAGTAAGTTTACATTACAACAAAGTTAAGATTTTAGCTTCATCATCCTGCCTCAATCATGGCTATTTCTGTCTTGAGTGGACCAGCTTCTCTGGTTTTATCCTCAGCTGAAATGTGCACTCAATGATTTCAGGTTGCTAACCAGTGCTGGAGGCTTTGGTTATAATGCAATATGGAATATGGTTGTCTATCATGTCATCTTACCAAGAGATTTATATGTTACAATAATAAAAAAAAAAGAAGGGATTTTTCTTTTTTGGAAATTAGTTCTGCTCAGATTGTATGCATGTAATAGAAGGAGGGAGGAACCACAATCTCAATCTCTCATCAATTTTGAAATTTTTGTAAAACCATTCTGAGAATAGAATTATAAATGAGTCCAAAAATACAATATGGAATACACACATATAATACAGATACAGAGAGTCAAGTATCTCTCATTTTCACTGAACTTTCTTACGAATTGCTTTCACTGCTCACAGATTGTATGTATGTAATAGAAGGAAGGAGGGATCACTATATCAATCTCTGATCAATTTGGAAATTTTTGTAAAACCATTCTGAGAATAGAATTTTAAATGAGTGAGTCCAAAATACAATATGGAATTCACACATATAATACAGATACAGATGATTCAGAGAGTCAAGTACATTCTCTCATTTTCACTGAACTTCCTTACTAATTGCTTTCACTGCCACTGAGAAAATGGGTTGATATTACTGCTGCGAAGTGAAAATGGGTTGATGTTGCTGCTGCGAAGTGGAGTATCCTTGTGAACAAAAAGATTTGGGTGCAAGTTTTCATCATCTTCAAATGTTGTCCACTGCATTGAGTAGCTCTGTTTTTCTCTTTCATTGTTATCCTTGTACATGTTTTCAGTCTCTCCAATGATTTTTGTTGATTCTCTTTTCATATCCACACACCTTGATGTTCATTCAACACAGAGAGACACAGTGAAATAACAAGTTATAAAAACTGTGATTGTGAAATTGATGAATATTTTTGTGCAAGCGTTAATCATTCAAGTATGAGAAAATGACATATTAGAGAATAAATACATACGAATACTTAGGATCTGGATTCGTGGTTCTCTGTTCTGTCTGGATTTCTGATAGCTCCTTCTTAATCTTCTGCCCAGAAACCTACTCATCATTGCATACAGACCAATTAGTTTCAATGTCCCAAATAGGCTTACGTTTGGTTAAATTACCAAGTTGCTCCCAAAAGTTTCACTTAATTTTAACTTTGTTGCTATAATTTAAAGTTTTTGAATTTGGTCCCTCTCATCAAACAAGAATCATATTACAGTTACATGCCTGACTTCTACTCTGTAATTTTGCATAATTCGTATCAATAAAATTAGAGAAAACAGAGTGGGAATTCACTCTTACTCAATGACCGGATTGAATTGAAATTAGAGAAAATGTACTATTTGTTCCTTAAATTTGTATTGAGTCAACGAATCAGTCCTTAAATAATCAAAATATACAATTCAATTCTTGAATTAATTCAATCCCCAATGCTTTGGTCCATGGGTCCTTGGGTCAAATTGACAAAAAAATACAAATTGAAAGATAAAAAAAAGTACTAATTTAGAGACGAAAAAGTACAAAAATTTGTTCAAATTTAGGGACCAAATTATTATTGAGTACCAAATCGTTGACAATTGAAATATTTTCTAGATCAAATTTTATATTTCGATTATTCATAAACCGATTCGTTGAATGAGTGTAAATTGAGAGACCAAATAATAAGTTTTCTCTTGAAATTGTAAGGAGTAAGGACCAAACTAAAACCTGAAAGAAATGAACCAGATGAAGAAGGAACTCAAACCTTATGAGGGGATCCATCAGAATGCAACTTCTTCTTCATTACCTTACTGTTGGCTTCTTCTTCTTCTTCTTCCCTTGGCAACTTTGTAACAGTCCATGATGAAGCCATATGGGTTTCACTGTCTGACCTCTCATTCAGAGGCAAAGGAGCTGTATCATCATCTGAACAATCACCATTCTTCTTCTTCCCTGATCTTTCTTCTCCAACTTCTTCTGCTTCACCACCACCACCACCACGAAACAGAGTCCGGAACGGCTTCCTTTTCGACTTCTCTTCACTCTTCTGGTTCTTCCAGAATGAATACCCAAATTCAATCTTAGAGGACACAGAGGAAGAGGATTTCGATGGGGTCGAGTTCAAATTCGAGGCCGGCGAATCGAATATGCTCTTCCCTGTTCTGTTCTTGCCGGGTTTGTGTGAAGACACAAAGCTTAAAACAGAGGCTGCTCCTTTAATCTGCTTCATAGTAGATGACCCCTGCTTTGATTTGTTCTTGGGATTTGAATTTTCTTTGTTCAACAAGCAGTTTTCATCCTTCAAGTCAATCACAGACCATTCTTCTTCTGATGAATTATTCTCTTTTGGGTCTTTTGGCCCTCCAACTATCACATCTGTGGCTTCTAATTCAGCTCCTTGAACAGCTAGCCTCTGTATCAATGGCCTTTTTGAAGCATGATACTCTTCTTCAGAAATGCATTTGGCATAAAGAAGCTCCTACAAATCAAAATACAAGTAACTTCAAAATCCAATCTCTCAAAATGAACAAATATCTGGAAAGATCATTCATTTTTAGCTAACAACTTTGGTCACTATACAACACAAAACAAAACAATGAAAAACCTCTAACTTTCTAACTTTTATTTTTATGCAAATAACCCATTTCATTAAAAATTCCATTTTTTTTTAGATTTTTGACTAGTACTAATTACAATGATACTTAATTTTGGAATTTTTTAATGAAAATCTGAAAACAAGCGAATCTTTCACACAAAATAAAAAGTTTTAAGGGATTTTGTGCATTTCAGTCCTCATTTTCCGGTTAGTAACAAAACTTACCTGTAAGAACAGAAGCTTATCTCTGAGAATAAGGGGATGTTCTTGCTGAGGAGGAGAAGCAACGAGGGTTTCAAGCAAGTGAGCTGAAAATGCCGATACCTCACTTTGAGCAAGAATGCCTTCTCTGTGAAGACCCATCAAGTTCAACATCTGGTGGAAAGAGTCTTGCTGCCACTTCAGATTCTCCGACTGCAGCCGGGACAGCCGGTCGCCGGAGTCCGGCAATCGCCGCCTCTTCGATCCGAAAGGGAGGAGGGTCTTGCACAGAGTGGTGATTGAATCATGGAGGGAAGAGTAGTATGTGGGTGTGTAGGAGTAACCCATCTTTTCCAAAATCCAAACTTTCTGATTGCAAGAGGAGAAAACAGAAAATGTGAAATCTATCAATGGCAATAATAATAATAATTGTTGAATTTTGATAAAGATGGGAAATTTTTGTGTCGAGAATAATATGGAATTGTGTTTCAATGGAAGGCGTTGTTGTGTGGACAATGGTGGGGTTTGTTAGTTTTGTAGATTTTGAATTTGGGTAGGTGTCTTCAAACGGTCACTTGAAGCTGAAACTAGCCGTTGTGGCATGTGGGGAGTGAAGAAATGCTCATCCACATGTTTGTCGAAGCGACGTCGTTTTCAGATAACAATTTAGATAAGACTTTTCGATGTTTGATATTAATTGTTAAATCTTAGTAAAATTGTAAAATCATATAATGTAGAAAAAATCTATTATTTAGCCTCTAAATTTTCACTAAGTTAATTAATAAGTTTTTAAATAATCAAAATGCACTACTCAATTACTGAGTTATTGCAATTGTCAATGATTTAGTCTTTGGGACAAATTTGAGGACTAAAAAGTACAAATTTAGTACAAATTTCATGATTAAATAGTAGGAGTATAAATTTAGTACAAGTTTTGAAAGCAAAAAGTATAAAAATAGTTTAAATTCAGGGACCAAAAAGTATAAAATCAATTTAAATTCAGGGATCAAATAGTATTAATTTAATACAAATTCAGATACCAAAAAATATAAAATTAGTTCGAATTCAAGGACCAAATCATCAATATGGACTAAATAATTGATAATTGAAATATTTCAAGGATCAAATCATGTGTTTCGATTATTCAAGGATTAATTAGCTGACTCGGTGTAAATTTAAAGACCAAATAAAAAAATTTCTTTAGAATGTAAGAGATATTTTTTCAAAATAATATATCTAAAATCATGTATAATAAACAAATAAATTATATGTTTTTTACTCATAAATAAATTTGTGGTAACACTTTGAAATGCAATTTTAAGAAATTAGGTTACCTATTACATTAGTCTTTTTTCTAATTATAAAAAAAAGTTTTAATTAGTCTATTGGTC